>WEIT01025857.1:5302-16494 GCA_013389985.1 Dryoscopus gambensis | reverse complement strand
CGGGGGGGCCGGGCTGGGGGCCCCGGGCTGGGCGGCTCGGCTGCCCGTGTCCGTCTCGGAGGGAGCGATGCTGAAACTGGATTTGAAATCCAGCGCTTCGTGTCCTGCGCGGCCAGCGGGAATGCGGGCGGGGATGCTGAAGTGGGAATGGTTTGAGGAAAAGGTTTAGCAGAGTGAATCACAGAAAAGTTAAAAGGGTTGAGGTGGAAAAGGTGGATGTGGCTGTTGAGGACATGGGTCCGAGGTAAACTCGGTGATGCTGAGTTAGTTGTTGGATTCGATCTTTGGGGCCTTTTCCAACCTTAATGATTCTGTGATTCCATGGTTCTCTAAATACCATGAAAACCCAGATAAGTGGGAAACTTCAAGGTGTTGCAGAATCATTTTGAAACAAGGCAATAGAGACAGAGAGTACTTCAGTTAGATACTAGAAACTGCATCTGGCAATGTGCCTCAAGTTTTGTTTAAGCTAAATCAGTTAAAATCGTGTCCTGTAGGTGAACTTAGCTCATTATGATGTGAAAACCACACCTCGAAAGCTCGGGCTGCCTGGTTCCAAGTGAAGACCTCAACCCACTGGATATGTACAATAAATTTAAAATGTATGGTAGCTTTAAATCAAAGCAGGAGAAGGACTGTCTAATAGCTGTTCATAGGCAGGGATTTAGCGTGAGATGGGTGTATTTTGAAAGCACAAAAATGCTGCTTGGCGGTGGAGACAGCCAGAACAAAGCTGCTGTGCTGGAAAACCACTGCCCCTGGGAAGAGAGAGGAGGTGCCCTGAGGAAAAGCCTTTTTGTTGACAGCTCCTGGTGTGTCTGCACATCCATCCATCCGTCCGTCCGTCTCCAGTGAGGGGATGCAGATAAACCTTTCCTCAAGCAGCGTGAAGAAGAGCTGAGGCTGTGCTGGAGGGGCTAGGGCAGGGCGTGGAGCCCTGGCAGGGCAGTGGCTGTTTGGGGCACAGCGAGCACATGGCAGTGGTGCCCAGGAGAGACCTCTCAGCCCCAGTGAAGGGGCAGTGACCGGGAAGAAGCTCAGCTCTACTTCCGTGTGGATCAACGGTTGGTTGCTGTTGTTTCATTTATGGCCCAGTGAGGCAGACAGCTCCAGCAAGGCGTGCGGGGTCACGGAGACACATCTTCACCCTGCGGTGCTGTCCCCGTGCGGGCGGAGTCACGGAAGGCTGGGCTTTCGGGAGCTGTTAGGTGGTGTCTGCAGTGATAAGGGAAGCAGGACACTCAGCTGTCCCAGCCCGCTGAACCACGAGCCCTGCCTGTATTTAGCTGTGGCCCTGAAGCACAGCTGCTGACTGAGAGGCCACTGCGGGCAGCCCTGCAGCTTTCTCCCTCTCACCCTTTCATTACTCCTCACCTCAGCCTTCCCCAGCCTGGCCAGTCCCGCTGCTCCCACTATCCTGCAAACTCTGGTTCAGGCTACAGGTTTCCCATTCTAAGAAGCCAGATGGCCAATGCAGTTCATTTATGTCCAGTCCATTGTAGCAAGGAGGGGTAAAAACCTGAAGCTCTGCCAAGACCTGAAAGATGACCGGGAGCTGTGTCCGGCCCCTCGGAGCTGGGCAGGAGCCCAGGGACTGGCTCTGTGCGGGCAGCTGGGCTTGGCTGGCTGGGTGTGTGTGCCCGGGCACTGACGGGACAGATCCCAGCTGATCCTCGGGACGTGCCTGTGTTCTTCTCCTCAGGCATTCAATGAAACCATTGCGAAGGACAACTCCCTGGCTGTGGGCTACTTCCAGAGAGGGTTTGTCCACCTGCAGCTGGAAATGTGAGTGAGGTGCACGGCCAGCGCAGTCTTTGCTTCTCTCCTTTTAGTCCCGCTTTATTTCTAAACCTAAATGATTCTTTGATTCCAAAATTCACTTCTTCCAGCAACCTTACAGGGTTCACAGGGTCTGCTTGGCCTTGGAAACCCTGTCACAGGCCAGCAAGTCTTATCTCTGATAAGAGCTGCACAGCTCTGGGGCCCCAGGGTGGCTGACGCATGGCATTGCTGTCCCACACACACACAGACTGCCAGGCTGCCACAATGTTATGTTGCCATTCAGATATTCCTTGGGAATTAAAAAAATATAACTGTGCTGCTTGGTGTGGCTTTACCTGACACACATGAGTCTGGCCTTCCTAAAAATGCAGCCTGCACACTCTCCTGTCAGCAGACTTCGGGGGCCCAATCTCAGTCTCACTGATAAAATATTGAGATTGCTCCATGAGTGCCATGGGATTGATTACTCATTGTTCCCGCAGTTAACCTCAGGGAGCTGGGTGAAGTATTTCACAGATCTCGTCTGACCTTTGAGTTCAGTTATTTTCTTTCCTGTTGTTTTCCCCATATTTTCCAGACCTTAATTTCCCCAAAATGCCTGTCTTTATTTCTGGGAGGGAGTTAAAGTGAGCAGTTCTGGCTTCTCCAGTGACAGGGCTGTGCCTGGGGCTGGTGGAGCCCCAGGCAGGGCTCTCTAGAGCTGCAGCAGAGCAAACGTGCCCCAAGAACAGCCACTGCAGGGGCAGCACAGCTGGCAGCTGCCTCCAGCACTCCAGGGCTCCTTCCTTCATCAAAGCTGCTCCCACCCACCCACACCCACCTGGGCACCTCCTCTTGGCCCTTCCTGGACCCTTCCTTTCACCACCTGCAGCCTCAGTGGGCACCTGCTTGGATTTCAGTTGCATAGCTGGTGTAAATTCAGACTAATCCCCTCCTTATCCTCAGAGGTCCTCTAAATTTCTAATTTTTGAGGTTCTAAATCTTGAGTTTCTCCATTTTGATGCTCTGGCCATGTGTGTGCCCTCCCTTCTCCCCATCAGCCAGGTTCCCAGCCCTCGGTCCTCCCAGGAGACGTGCTGGGACAGGCAGGGAGCTCCCAGCAGTGGATAATCTTTGTTCTTTGCAAAGGTGACACATCTCTGGTGTAGCTCTCCCTGCAGAGGCTGCAGAGCAGAGCACATGTTATTGGCTAGTGTGATTTTTGAGCTTCTTAAACAGTCTCCAGCTTTTTTAGGCTCAGTTTCTTGTGTCACCTCTGTGTTGCAGGTATGAAGAAGCTCTCTCTGACTATCACATGGCCTTCAGTCACTTCAGACAAAATCCCTTCATCGATTACAAGCAGCTGGGGCTGAGGCACATCCTCTATGCCTGGGAGGTAAGAGTCAGCCTGGCTCAGCAATCCTTCCCCACTGTTGGGGGTGTCAGTAGCAGGCATTAGTGACCCAAGACTTTTTCAAGAAACTACATTAGAACTGTAAAAAAATTCTGCTTGCACTTTTTAAAAAGTAACTTAATCATAAAAGTTGTAAACCAGCTTAATCTCTGGAAAGTTTAGCAAATGATGCAGTTTGAAAAGTAAGATGGTTCAGAGCAGGTGTACTGGAATTTGTATATTGAGGGGGTTTATCTTCTCTATATGTAGACAAAGTGGGGCTGCCCCATCCCTGGAAGTGTCCAAGGCCAGGTTGGACAGGGCTTGGAGCACCCTGGTCTAGGGAACGAACTGGGGCTGGAGCTGGGAGCTTTAAGGTCCTTCCCGACCCAAACCAATCTGGGATTCCATGTAACATTTACACTCCATGCATGTAAACACACATGTCAGCTGAGGGAGCTCCTCAGCTCTAAGAGCTCTAGGAGGTTGAAACGTTGACAGATGAGAACAGAGCTGATGCGTAATGGAGGCTCTAGGAAATTCAGGTGCATGGGAGCCTCTTTCCAGCTGCAGCAACTGATCTTAATATTCTGTCTGTGCCTGAACCCTGTGCTCAGGCTGTGTTTGTCCCTGTGATGCTTCATCCTGCACATTTTACTGTCACAGAGCCAACCTGCCACATCCTGTTCAAGGAAGCCCAAAGTCTGAACTGTTTGTAAATTTTTTGTAATATTTGGTCATATGTAAGGGATTCCTAGAAACTGTCCTTTACTGGAAGGGTTTGTTTTGTTTTCTCTGAGTCCACATGCACAGATTGAAAAGCAGAAACAGCAAAGAGGATTTAACTCCTTACTTCCGTGAGAGTGAGGAGTCATTGTGTAACTCCAGTCAGGCATCTCGGGCAATTTTCATGCACCTTATACCTGGCAGGAGGAAGCTATCCTTGGCATCTGTGGTATTACCCAGACCTCCCTGGCTTTAACAGCTTCAGTGCCACGGCGCTGCCTTCTCTGGGCAGTGAGCAGTTCCCAGGGAAAGGGGCAGGGCTCCTGAGTGTCCTGAGGAGGCTGGGGCCCTTCCTGGGGTGGACACACAACCCCTCACTCCAGGCACCACCAGGACAGGTGCTGGCACCGTGCTGGCCCTCCACACTTGGGATCAGCATCCTCATTCAACCGTATCTCGTTCTTACCTGGAGCTCATTTTTCAAAATCCACGATCATCCTCCAGCAGAATTGTGCCACCAGCTTCCCCCATGCGTGGCCTCTCACGTGCTGCAGCTGATCTGCTCGTGGGAGGTGCATGCAGGGTTTGCAAACCCAGAAATGTTTGCCTCTTGCAAGGCTGTAGCACTTCTGGCTGAGTGAGAGCTGCTGCCTTGCCTCTCCGAGAGGGCTGCAGTTCCTGTACACGCTCAGGGTTGCCATTCCCCACACTCCCGAACAGTCTTCTACTGCCATGACTGAGGAGTAAAGGAAAAGCATCCTGTGAGCTCCAGCCTTGTCCTGGGCAGGGCGTGCAGCCAGGTACACACCTCGATTCCCAGCTGATAACCCTATCACAGGAGGTGAGAGCCATCTGACAGCTCTCTGCCTGTGGCCCAGCAGCTTTCCCACACACCGAGTGCTGGCCAGTGACAGGGAGAGATCTCCCACTCTCAACATAGACCACAGCTCCCCAGCACCCCGTCTGCAGCACTCCCACAGCCTGCACTTCCCAGGAACACACTGACATGCTGCTGAAGGGTGGCAAGCTATGGTTGACAATTTGCACATTCGCAGCCCACTACAACATGAAATAGTTTCAGTTAAGTTATTTTGCAGTGACAGGGAGTCAGAATTAAAAAATCATTACCTAATTGCATGCAGAAAGAAACCCAAGAAAAGTTTCCTGGCCTTTCAGATGCAGGAAGACCAGATTTAAACTGTGTGGTATCAGACTCTTCACTTGCTGTCCCCATGTCTCTCCTCACCTTGACCAGCAGCTCCAGCACACACAAGCTTTTATCTTTTTGCTTTCTGATGGTGAAGTTTTCCCAGCTATGCTGCTCAGAGCGCCTCTCCTGTTGCTGCATTTGTGGTGTTTTAGTGCCTGTCCCTGTTTCTGGGCTGAGTTCGGTTGGATGTGTTGGGTGTCCCTTGGTCCCAGCCCTCTGAGTGCCCTCCCTGTGCCCACTCCAGGTGCTGTACAGCACTGCAGCAGTGCAGTGCCACCTGCAGCAGTGGCAGGAGGCCAGAGTCACCCTAGAGAAGGCTGTTGTGTGGAGACCTGAAAGAAGAACAGCAATCCTGGAGCTGGCCCTAGAGCGGGTGCAGGTAAGGCGGCCTCTGTGAGTTCCTGGGTGTGGGCTTCAGCTCAGGGATGGTGCTAAAGGCTGTCTGCGTGTTCCTGGCACCTGCGTGTTCCTGCGGCCCAGCCTCCTGCCTGGCTGCCTGCTGACACAGCCTCAGCCCTTTGCACGTGCTGCTCTGCCAAGCCAGCGCCTCGCGTGACCGAGGAACTCCAGCACCCCCAGGTGCTTCACTGCCCGGAGACACCATAGTGGAGAATTTTGGGATGACCTCTGAGGCTGGGGATGTTGCTTCCCAGTCCCTAATTGTTATAAGTTACTCAGAATAAACGAAAAATCCAATAATATATATATATCAAGAATTTATTAGAATTGAGCAAGCAGCAAACGAGCAAACAGCGCGCGGGTAGCCGGGGGGGAGGCCTTTTTCTCACCCCAACACAGCTACAAAAGCTACAAAAGAGTTCTTTGTTCTTAAGTACCTTTAGGCTGTTACATATTCATTAGGCGTAATTTACACTTCTTTTAGTCTTCAAGGTCTGGTCTTTTTCAAGGCTGACTGTGGTAACTTCTTCGCAAGTCGGTTATCTCTTTTTGGAGGTCACGCTGGCCTGTGTATTTGGAATGTCTGTGTTTATTTTTCTTATCTCTTTGGCACGTCTTGTCTCCAGGCAGCTTGTAAGTCCAGGTTGTTTATTACTGTATTATTATTTCTACGTTCCACTACAAGAAGTCTTAGGGTTATAACATATTCTAATTCTATTTAGCTATACTCTATTTTAACACTACTTCGCATAACATCTTGTCACCAGCGGATGTAAAATCTATAGTTTATTATTCTCTTATTCAGCTTTCACAAGATTTAGGTGAACAAACTGTACATCGCTTATTACACTAATGTTCAGGAGCTCAGTTCCATCTGTACTTGTCCTGCAAAACCAGTGCCTTGTGTAGTGTTTCAAGTGCAGAACCCCTGGAAGTGCAGGTCTGGAGAGTCTTCCTTTCCATGGCACTGGCTGACATTTTTTGAGTCCCTTTGGCCTCAGGAACAATTGGTGGCAGCTCAGAAATTAATATTAATCACTTTTGGAGCTTAAGTAGGGTGTGAAAGTGTTTCTAGGGCTGCTTCTAAGGAACAGTTAACTGCTAGACTCCTTTATGGTCTGGAAACATTTGCAGATCTCTGATTTACTCTTCCTGAGGGATTCATTAGTTTTCTACCTTCATACTTTGTTTTCAATCTCATCATCTCTTCTGCCATCACATTTGTGCTTTTCCAGTGAATTGTTTATATTTGTTATTGGCACGCTACTCAGTGGCTGAGCAGAGAACACGTCTGAAGTCAAATGGAAAAGCTGTTTAGAAGATTTGTTTAATAAACCTTCCTGCACCGCCCCCTTCCCACCCACCCCGTGCCAGCAGTGTCAGTCCTTGCCTCCACACTGGGAGGGGCTGCTGAGCTCCCAGTTTGCTGGTGCTTTTGTGGAGCCCGAGTAGCCTTTGTCGAGCTCACAGCAGAAACTTTTGCCCCAGTGTCTTCCTGGAGCTGCTCTTGCACACCTGAGCTGTGTTTGCTTTTCAGTCCTCTGATGTTTCATTCAGTGTGAATTGATGGCTTTTCCTTTACCTGCCTTCCCCACCCAGGACCACCTGTTTTTAGAGCCCATGCTGGTTCCTCTCAGGGAACTCTTCAGACCGCGAAAGAAGGAAGTTGAGCAGCTGGATTCAAAAGATTTCCTGGGTAAACCCAAGGTAACAGGCATGTAATTGTCAAGATTAACAGCAGTAGAACAAAATCCTCCCTCTGCCATCTCCAGAGAGCAATGCTGTGGGGGGACCCAGGACAGGATGGGCAGTGCTTGCAGCCAGTCCGGGCAGCCGAGACACAGAAGCCAAAATTTGATAGAATTGCCACCCCTTCTGCCAAAAAATACACTTTGGCACTAAAATACCTTCCCAGTCTTGGTCACTTTAAAGCCTGAAAGGGCTGAGCAGGTACTCTGGGAACCCGTGGTTGCCCTTTTGCTGAGAATGACATTTTTAAGAGGGGCACATTGTCCCGGCATGCTGCTGCTCAGCCCTGCATTCCCAGCGGGACAGGTGGGCACTTGGGACAAATGCTTTGTCACATCCCTCAATTCAAGGCAGCAGAGAATTTCTTTGACCCCTTCTGTGACCAGTGCAGTCAGGACAGAGAGCTCTGAAATGAATTAAGTAAAGGGAAAGCAATAAATTCCCATACTTTTATAGAAACCTTGGAAAAACTGAAAAAACTGGGACACAAGTGGATGAAGCTGTCTTGGGAATCCAGCTCTGCCTCTTCCACTGAGTGCACAGCTCTACACTTTGCCTGACCTTGGGATGCCAGAATGAAACGAGCCTGAGCAGATAATCTTGGATGAAGTTTGGGGGTCTGTTCATCCAGCCTAGATTCACTCATTGCTTTGTTCCCGCCAGGTGATCTCATCCATCATTCCCAACGATGAGTACATTGGCTTCGAGCCTCTCAGGCCTCAGGTGAGCAGGACAGGGGTGTGAAAGGAGGACTGGAGCTGTCACGGAGCTCGGGAAGGGGGCTCAGATCCAAACACCATCAGGGGAAGAGCAGACTCTTGGAAAAAACCAGTGCGGTCCCAGCCTGGATCCATGGGGATGTTCAGAGCCAGGCTCAGCACTGGCTGTAGGGCACTCAGTGATGGGAATCTCCAGCCCTTTAAAGATGCACTTTTGACTCTTCACCGTGTCAGAACAGCAGTGCTTCACTGTGCTCAGCGTGTCTCAGTAAATGTGTCAGTGTGAGCACAGCTCCCTTGCACTCTACCGGGAGTTCCTTGGAACCAGGGGAGGGGGAAGAGATTTTGTTACTTCCTGATGAGATAAAGAGGGAGGGGAAGGAAGAGAAGATACATCCTGGTAAGGTGTGGAGCAGCATGCTTTTTCTGGGAGGTGGGGAGTGACAAATGGGGTGAAGAGTGAAGATGAAATGGCGCAGTCAGGAGGTAAGGTGGCACTGCTGCTGCGGGAGGCACTGTTACAAACAGATCCTGTTGTTTCCCCCACAGAAACAGGGCTTTTATGAACCCAGTGCCGATGCTCTGCGGTGAGTGCTCAGTCCCACCTTGCTCTAACCCTTCTCTCACCTCAGTTCAGAAAGTCTTTTGTTCTCCGCAGTCGTGTGAAGACTCCGAGGGCTCCACACCCACTTCTCACCAGGGGTGGAGTGAATGACAAACACACAAAGGCTTCTGTGGCTGCAAAGGGCACTGCCGGTCCCTGGCATCCCTGCAAGAGCCTCTGGGCAGTTTGCAGGACTTGATTCAGTAGTCCTGGGAGACAGGCATGGATCGTGGCATGGCTGGGAAATGGAAGCAGGGAGAGGTTGTGGGACCTGCCGAGGTCTGTGGCAGAGGATGTGCAGCTTTCCCATCTTAATTCCCAGGACAGTTTCAAAATACTCACTACCAGCCCTAATGTCCTGAACCAAAATCATGTTCAAACCCCAAGAAAGGAATTTGTTCTGGTGATACTGCACCAGCAGTACTTCAGGGCTGAGCTGAGTGATTGTTTTGATCCTCACAGTGTTTATCAGTACAATGAAAATGCAGCTGCGTTTGGCAAATCAGTGTTTTCCAAGCCCCTTTTGCTCCCAGTTGGACCAAAGAGCAGCAATGGAAATCACAATTTCCCAACACCCACAGCTTACAGCCCATGCCAGCTGGGGTTGGTGCAGTGTGGTGGCTCAGAGCCGTCAGCATCCACAGCCCAGGCCGGTGCAGTGCTCTCCCCTCCCCGCAGGGATGCCGAGTCCGGCTACCACCGAGTGCTGTCCCGGTACCGCCCCGAGGAGCCGGCGGGGCCGGAGGTGGCGGCCGGGAGCCTGGTGTTTGTGCTGAGCAGAGGGACAGACGGCTGGGCCACGGCCATCCACGATGGGCAGGTGAGGGACACAGCCCCGGGGGCAGGTGAGGGACACAGGTGTTGGGAGCAGGGGTTGGGTGGGTGTTTGCCGTTCCACTGCAGCCACTCCAGCAGCAGCTCTGCACCCAGCAGGAAAAGCTGCAGAAGGACCCTTGGATTCTGTCCAGCAGTCTCTGAGCACTGGGCACTGGGGTGGCTGGGGGTGACCCCGGGCCCCCTGGGCTCACTGGTGTGGCCGTAGGGTGCCAGGCAGTGCTGGGGCTGGGCTGGGCTCACTGGGCTCCTCTCTCACCCTGCTCTGCTCCATGTCCCTCTGCAGAAGCTGCACATCCCGAGCTCTCTCCTGGAGCCTGCCTCAAGGATGGATAAATGGGTGAGCTGGCAACCCTGCAACCAGGGGGAGGGAGGGACCAAGACATACGTTCGGGACATTTATCCGTAAGATTATCACAGGATAGGCAGCTCTGTAAGAGAAACAGAGAGTATGAAACACTGAGACTGTTAACTGAAGACCAAGTGCTCTTGAATGGGACCAACAGAAGAGTTAGGAGTAGGAAAAATCCCTTAGAGGAGAACTTCATCTCCCATCTCCACCACAGGCACAGCCATACATTATCCCAGTCATTTTCCATCCTGAGCCAGTGTGCAAAGGTGCAGCTCGGCCCCCCATTTCCTGTGAGGGATTTTTCAAGCATGTGGTTGTTCTGATGTTTCTATGACTTTTTAAATTGTTATTTTTCCCCCTCCAAATGAATCCCTGGCACACACTTGGGCGTGTGCTCCTTGGATGTGTCACCGTGAACCAGCCAGGTGGGGAGAGCCCTCAGCACAGTGTGAGCAACCTCCACCAACCCAGCAGAGAGCAGGGAGCCAAGGAAGTGTCCCCAAACCTCTGCCCACAAAAGCCTGAGTGCTCTACCACATCCAGGGATCTGCTGTCCCTGGGGCTCTCCCTGGGGTTACACCCACAAATCTGCAGCTGGCTGCAGCCTGTCACACACCAGCCTTGTCCAGGCTCCTCTGTTTTATGCACTCTCCTTTCTGATGCTGTTCTGTTGCAGAAAATCAGCACAGGGATTCCCCTTCCTCCTGCCCATGTGCCTCCCAGCCGCCTCCATGTGAAGCAGGAGCCAGGTAATCCCTGGGCAGGGCCCTCAGTTGTGCCCAAACCCCACTCTTAGAGGGGTGTGGGGAGGTGGTGGCCCCACTACAGCCTCTGCTGACTGCAGGGCTGTTCCCCTACCCTTGTTCTGTTCTGCAGATCCTCCTGGGGAAAAAAATGCCCCTGCCGATGATGTCAGTGCCCACATGGACTCCAAGGTGAGGCTGCAGCTGGCACAGCCTCAGGAGACCAGGGCTGTGAAAAGTGTGAGATTCTTGCCCAAAAGTCCTGAGCTGCTCCCGAATCACTGGGAAAAAACCTCCTTCCTCCTTTTTCATTCCAAGGAGAGGCTCCCATATGGTCCTTCCTCCCTGTTTGTGACCATTCCACTTTGTGAGACCACCCAAGGGTGCCTGTTGCCACCCTCCAAGGCACCAGGAGCACCAAACACATCAGGGTTCTTGTGCACACACTTTACAGCCCACTTTGCAAGAGGCAGTTGTCTTTGAAAACCCTGCTGTCCCTTCCCCCCAGTTTGGACAACGCTCCCAGGGATGCCCGGGGTGGGATTGCTGGGGTGTGTGTGCAGGGCCGGGAGCCGGACTGGATGATGCTGGCGGTCCCTCCCAGCTCAGGACACTCTGCTGTCGGCTCGGACTGACCCCGTGTCCCTGCAGGTGGCCAGGCCGGCGGTGCTGCGGGCACGCTGCGAGTGCTCGCTGGTGCTG
>WEIT01025854.1:0-35607 GCA_013389985.1 Dryoscopus gambensis | reverse complement strand
AAAAGAAAAAGAAAAAACACAAACTTCCTCAAAACTAAACCTTATTTTTAGGTTATGCCCAGGGTTTTTGACATTGATTTGCCATTACTCTGAATTTTACAAATTGAGGCTGACATTTTATAACACACTAGCAATAGTCTTGAGAAGTGATATAAACATACATTTTTTAAAAAGTCTTAATTACTTGTACCCTTTCTCATACTGACTTTTAATGGCTGTGGAATTTCAGGAAATTTAAAGATCTTCATCTCTTTATAGATAATCAGATTCCAATTTTTAGAGGGTTTTTTTTCATACAAGCTGCTTCACAGAATCCTTTTTATGTTTAAAAAGACTTCATTACAAATAAAAATCTGAATGAGAGAACTAACACTTGGTGGAGAAAATCCTATAAATGTAAATGTATTTACATACAACTCAAAAGCTAGTCAGACTCTAAAGCTCCTCGTTTTTCTACTGTGGTTAGCACAGTGTAGAAAGCAAAATATCCAGATAAAACCGTCCTTTATTCCTGTGATCATGTGTGTGAATTTGATGTAATTTTGCTAGCACCAGAAGAATTTTCATTCTTCTTGCTTCATAATGATGAAATACCCTCCCTATACTTATCTGTCTGTCCTCAAAAGCTGCTTCTATTTGAAATTCCTAATGGCAGACACATCATGCTGGGAAGCAGCAAGGCCACTCATATCAAACAACTTTAACCTAATGCATTATGACTAACTGCATTGGATGTTTTGCATTGAAGCAACATGTCAGCAACCAGACTAGGATACTTAAATCCACTTATTACTATTTTTTTTAATATGCTAAGATTAAACAATGAAAAATAAACTTTTCCTGTGCCATCCCTCCATGATGCTATCTATTTTTCCTGTATTTTTCCGTGTTATAAGTTCTTGTAATAAAGTGGGGCGATTGTGTCTCCTGCTACATTAGGATGCTGAGAATGGCTTGGTTTTTTTCTCCAAATAACTATGTTAAAACTAATGAAGGCCCACATCTGTGTACTATACACAATATTAACTCTGTACAGAAGTTTGTCACACCGCTTAATCAATACTTAAGTCTCACTTGAATTTTATCAGATAATATATAAATGACTCATGGGCATTGGGTAGTCACTCAAATTAAAATGTTTAAAATGGTGAAGACTGTAGAATAAAAACACTCATAATATTACATTTTATTCCTATTTATTGGAAATATTGACGTGTATATAGACTTACGATGTCAGATTGTGCTAATTTCTTGTTTAGATCTTTGAGGTACTTGTGTAGAAAAATCTTAACTCTGCATGCTTTTGAAAGTGAACTGGCCATCATGTTTAATGACAAACAATCTCTCACTATTAAAACAGTGCAACCAAGAAGTTTTTAAATTACAACCTATCCCTGTGTGGTTTCTGCAATGTATTTTATCTGGGGATTTTTTTTATAATAATGAAAGAGGCAGTATCAAACTTGCTAGACTTTTCAGGTTTGCATCCTACAAATTAATTTTCAGATTGTATCATTTTCTGTCTTGAGACTATATAAGACTATAAAATTACTTCTTCCGCACCTTGAAAAAGAAACCCCCAGTGCATTGATTCAAATTTCCAGTAATGCAAGTCTACTACCCCGACTTATTTGTGAATCAATCAATTCCATGAATGTTAGAAATTTAAAACCCTTATTCACCATGAATATTTACCAATCCATAAGTGACAGGAGGTTGAACCCAGCTGGAGGTCAGTCCCTTATCCCAGGCAACCAGTGAGAGAACAAGAGGATGTAGCCTCAAACTCTGCCAGGGGACATTCAAGATAGACATGAGGAGGAATTTCTTCACAGAAAAGTGTTGTTAAACATTGGAGTGAACTGCTCAGCAATGTGGTGGGGTCACCATCCCATGAGTTGTTCAATGAAGAACCAGACATGGCATTTAGTGCTATGGCGTAGTTGACAAGATAGCGATCAGTCAAAGGTTGGACTCAGTTATCTCAAAGGAGTTTTCCAGCCTAAATAAGTCTATGACTCTGTGAATATGTTAGCCTACAGATACAGAATACTGTCTTTTTCTCAGGTAGCAAAAATCTTACATTCAGAGCTAAGGAACGAACACTCCTGGGCACAAACTGGCATCTGTCACCACTGGACACAAGATGACAAATATTTCTTGTGTCCTTGAACTTTCTCAAACAGGTAGGGCAATATTTGTAAACCATTTTAACCTTCAGATTAAGACAATAAATTTCAATGAAATGCTTCCACTTTTCTTCAGAGGATCAGATATACAACCTGTATACATATACATGTACCTATACATATTAATTAATCAGTTAATTAATTTCTATGGTTTTCTCCTTTAAATGAAATTGTGTACCTTATCTCCTAATTAATTCTTATGCTTTATGAACAGAACAAAATAGTCTACCTGTGAATGTCTAGGTTACAGATATACCTGCAATACCAACATCATCATCATCATCATCATCATCATTATTATTATTATTATTATTATTATTACTATTATTATGTGAATGATTACTCTATATTCTTATGAATAAAATACCTCATCCCTTGTGACAGCTTTCTGCTGGAAAACATCACCAGACCATTGTAAATGGGGATTACCAGAAAGTAAATCAGACCCCAAAATGAGCAAACAGGTTTCAAAACAGAAAAAACTTTTCAGCATTACATTTTCCTTCTATTAAATGGAGTTCAGTGGAGATGTTGTGCATCTATGCTTTGTTAAAAGTTAAATTTCTGTGAAGAAGGAATTACAGACTTACACTAAACCAGAAACAAATCCACTTAAAAATGAGGCTAGAACAATGCCTCTGGAACTTGGTCAGGTATTCTCTCTAAATAGATTATAATATTTAAGACTAAAATCCAGAGAGAAAAGACACATAAACAGGTGAAATTATCTGCAGTAGAAAACAAAGATCAGATTCTTGTGGACTGGTCTCCAGAAGCCAAACATTTGCTTGGGAAAGGAAAAACAATGTATGCTCCTTAAAAGCCAGCTCCTGTTCTCTAGACAACACACTGCATAAACAAACATTCAGTAGTGTGCAAGGACAAGACTGGTATTTAATGATATCTAATCTATCTGAGAGCCCAGACTATCACAGTTTAAATCTGCAGTTAAGATAAAAACATAAAAACAATGATCTACTATACTTTTGTAACACAGAAATTTGTTTTATTCATGGCATAGCCAGGTTTGCAGGTCAATCACAATTCCTTCCACATCCAAGCAAAGCTGCAACACTGGGCCTTGTGACAAGAAAAATGAGTTAACAGCAAAAACAACTGTGTCTCGTGACACGTGCGAATAAACAGAACGATACATCTTGCTTTTATTTTTTCTTTTCCCTCTCAAGAAACAATGGACACAATGTATGTGAGGACCTAGAAACTGAAGCGCAAACATCAATCAGACTGGCATTTCATAGCGCAAGGCCTCCTAGCAGAGTCTTTGGTAATATCAGGGTAGGACAGATTCTTAGTGAGAGCATAGGCCCATTCACATCTTGCATTTGCACATGCTTTGACTTCACTCATATCCTGCTCGATTCAGAAGCTTCATCACATTCTAGAAGCAAAAGAATTATAGAGAAACCTGGGTGTTTTTTTCTATTTTCAAAATATGGATGAAAAAAATACTTATTTCCCACTGAGAATTAACTTGGCATTTTGCATTCCCTTTGGTAGGAGGAAGAAAATTATTTTAGTAGAGCTTAGCTATTCCTGAACAAGTAGGAGAAACAACAGCATTGGATTTTTGTAAATCACCATAGCATTTGTCTTTGGATACACACATTTCATTGCTTCAGTGCTAATCTAAGTATCTGGAAAGTAGTGAGACAGGATAGTACCTTTACTCACAAAGGCAGGAGCTGGAACTGGGCATTCCATATGCGACACAGGCCAGAAATATCTGCAAGCTCAAATAATCTACTTTCCAGCTGAATATTTGGAGCTACTTCCCTAGTAACAATCTTTCTTTCCTCTATTTTTTCTCTCACATATCCAAAGCATCAGCACTTGATGTACCAAAATCTGCTGTCACCTTTCCCACAGCGTTTCCAAATTCTTTAAAGTTCATACTACTTACCCAGTTGGAAGTCTTTAAGGACTATATAATTTCCTTTGAATTCTCTTATAGTCATTGCTGATAGGAGTTATAGCTGCCACTCACATGAAAATACTTGAATTTCTAATGTACTACACAAGAAAGAAAGGATAATCTGTTTTACTGAAGTCCACCTTCTCACCTACAAAAAAGATTTTTTTTTCCCCAAAAAATTGAAGTGCAACATAGAGCATTCCTTTATTTAATAATAGTTGTGAGTCTTGATTTGAGAAGATAACTTTGGACAGAATGGAGTTGGACTTTAATCGTTATCCTTCACTTTCCACACTGAAATACAGTGAACCAACACTCAGTGTTCTAAATATTATGTTTTGTGGGAATGTTCTTTTGCATTTTTTACAAAGAATGTATTTATCTTTTTTATCTATTACAAGTTTCCTTGGTGATAAGTTGTTAAAGAACAAGAAACAATAATAATGGTGTCTGAGGTAATTTTCCTGGAAACCTGTATTTCCCAGAGCACTTTGATATTCAGAAATGTGATGTTAGTTGGATATATGTGTATGAATGCAGAAATACTGCACGTAAGGGAATATGAAGACTATCTTTTCAGCACAGGAAACAAGACAGGAACTTAAAAATATACTGAGCAGATGATAACTTAAAACCATATAATTTGCCTTGAATCTTCAGTTTTGTTAAAACTTTGAAATTATATATGACGGAGACTGGAAGGATTGCTGTCTCAAAATATTTCAGGTCACAGAATCACACGTGTGTGTGGTAGAAGGGACAGGTCAGGCCTTGCTCTGGTGAGGCCATGCCCTACTCTGCACACTCTACCATCCCCGGCCTCTATCCCAGCCCCACAGTGGGTACCAATCCCTGGCATAGCAGAGGCAATGGTCCACACCTGCCTCTGGAGCCCATAAACCAGCTCCTGAGTGGCCACCAGACAGGAAGTCCCTCCTGGGGAAAGGCCCAGGAAAGCTAAGCAATACTTAAGCCAGAGCATCAGGCAAGCACCTGCCTTGTCCCTACCTTCCCTTGGGTTGTGTATCAGCTGAGACACTGTTGGAACTCAAGAGTGGTAGCTATTTTCTTTCTCTCTTCTTCCTTCTTCTCAAAGTCTGAGTGACTTAAAATTGGATGGGTTGGAGTTTCCTAGGTTGAATGGGCTTAGAGTTTGCTGAGTTAATGCTTTGTGAAATGCTTTGTGTTGACTGAATGTTACTCTAAACTTTTGCCAAAGTTCCCTGATTTTCTGAAGTTTGCCAGCAAAGTTTTTGTTATTTTGACCTCTTGAGGAATATATTGTCGATATTTTTTCCTATGTGTCTGACTCAAGGTACATAAAAGAATTTTAAGCCCTTTTAAGAGACTCATCAAGTGAGCTCTGGGGCCTTACAAGATATGTTTTTTTAAACAGTGGAAAAATTCCACATAAACTCCAACTGTGAACATTCTTGTAAGAGAGATAAGAGAAAGACTGGCTAGAAGAAGCTCTCTTCCATATATAACAGATTTGACATTTGAAATTATCTATTGTTCTCTATAACATTTAAAGATACTTTTAAACATTTCCAGTATGATGTTATATATGCATGTCAATATCTGAATTATAAAAACCCCAAAACGCTTTCTTACAAAAAAGATCCACAAGAGACTAAAAGAAAGCCATTGGCATCTTCTGACACAAATAATTTGAAAACTGCTTTGACTCTAAAATCTTTCTGGCTTTGATTAAAGAAATAATTTTCTAGAGTTTTAAATTTAATTCAAATCCTAAGATTCAAGATTTACTTTTTTATTGGTTTAATTTTCCTTTCTGCTGAGATCTCTTGCATGAACTCAGGAAATGACCCGATAAAAACCTGTCTCTGAGCTATGTACACTGGATTAATGGCAATCAAATAGAGAATATATAAGCCAGTAAAAATAATGAGTTTAGATCTTTGAAAGTCCATAATGCAATGTTTAAGCCAAAGGCATCATAAATGTCTGCTTAATAAAATAAATTTCATAGATTTATGTTGTTAATATCTAATAAACTACAAGAAATCCCTTAACTATAGAAACAAATAGATAACACTGACAAGCCATAACCTAAATGAAACTATAGATATGGACTGTTCCTACTTTTTTTTTTTGGTATAGCAAGACGAATTATACACCATATTTTTCACGGTGTATAATTCTCAAACATGAAACAAGGCCAAACTTTTTTGTTGCTATGCATTTTCTTGAAAAATAATTTTCAGTGTTCAGGCAGCTCAGATGGATTGTCGTGGTGTGCGCTGATGAGGGTGCTGCGACCTTCCCGAAAGCGTCTACACAGGGCGAGCTGCCCCAGCGGGGCCACTGCGCTTCTGGCGGCGGGCTTGGAATGCGCCAAAGCTCTTGTCCTGTCCCATTCGTTGAGCCTCCATTAAAAGCTGGCCCCCTCGGAGGAGGCAGCTCAAAAGGGACCCGGCTCTCATAGGAGTGAAGAGGGGCAGCACCCATCTCAGCCAGAGAAGCAGTTGGCACTCACACACTTGCGTGCGAACGATNTGGGGTTTATACAGGGGGTCTGTGCAGCAGGCACAGCATCCGGACCAAGGGTATGAGGGTGCAGGGGCTGTACAGAGGCAGGACTAGGGCAAGGGAACCAATAGGGATACCGCGAGGGAAGGACTGAGGTACGAGGGTCAATGGGGAAGCAGGGAAGGGAAAACACACATGTAAGGAATAAAGGGGGCAGGGAGAAGCAACAGATCAATCAAAGGAACAGAACTGGGGTACATAACGTCCTTAGGAGAAGCTTGCCTCTCAAGCCTGGGGGAGGACCCCCTGCCACAGCCCTCAGTGGGCTGGGTCACCGCAAAAATGGATATTGTTAGACTTTGCATTTGTGAAATTTTCCAAATTATTTCCTATCAAGACCAGAATTACAATGTGGGTATCATGAGCTAGGCTGAATTATGCACTACATTTTATTTTAATTTAGGTGTATATAATATGCAAATTGTTTAATCTCATCTAATTTAAGATATCTAAAGGCTAGACTTCTGAGCAATTTAGTGGCTGTTTCCATAAACAATGAAGGGACAAACACCTCCAGAAATTCATTTACCTCATCCTAAGAGAATTATAAAATGTTATAAAGGAAGTGTTTTCAGAGATTTTAATTCCTATCATGCTCAGTGACAGTGGTCATTGGTTTTTTTAACACTGTTTGACCTGCAGTGGGCTGTACATAAAATTATAATATTTTTTAACACTATAAAATTTTATAGGAATTTTTCTTTTCATCATGGGCATGTTAAAAGGGACCTTCCACTAATGTGAGATTATAATTTAAGTTATCATAGTTGTGCTATCCGTCACTGAGAAACAGTAATCTGTTTCAGCATGCTAAACTTATTTCTTATCTACCAGATTTTAAGTGCAATGGCTTATGTCATTTCATTTTCTAAGCTCTTGCTTTGAAAGCATCAGAAAAAAGAATACTTCACTTGGCACTTGTTGACAGCCTCTGCATAACACAGTCCTTGAACATTTGAATCATCTGTCTTTCAGTTCAATGTAGATTGTCTAGAAGATTTCCTGAATGCTAAAGCTGAGTAGCACACATTTGTAATGATTGAACAAGGTCAGGCTCTTTTCTTTCTCCCTTTTTTTTTTTCTGTAAAGCATCTTAAAATTTCTTTTCCTTTTTTTTTTTCCTTTGTTTTTATCCTTTTAGGGGTATATTGACTCTTTTTTTCACATATGCCATAGAATCATTTTCAAGAATTAATTTCTTTTTTTTTTAGCTATCACATTGTCTTTGAACTGCTGTGATTGCAAAAAACCCCCATCTTGCTATTTAACATTCAAGCAAAATAATTGAATTCACAATAAGATGTTGTGTCTCTGACTTATTATGGCTCCAGTAAAGCAACTTTATGTAGTTCTGTAACCAGGATTACTTAAACAGATGACCCCTAGGTATAAATATTTACTAAAATACTTCCAAAATGATGGGCGTGTTCAGAATTAATGGTAATTGAAAGAAAATTATAAATGTAAAATACATATAGAACTTTGTAGTTAGATTTTAGATTCTATGCAGCCACAGATTCTTAAATATTTTTAGACATCAAAGCACAGGAGAGATCTAAATTTAAAGAATCATTCAGATACTATTGACATACAAATGAAGAACATAAAACTGTATTTTTTTTCCTACATATTGAGTGTATTTTATCATAATATAAGTGTTTTCTCAGGACTAATGCTAAAGGTTATCTGCAAAGTAACTCACAGCATTCAGATGACATAGAAGAATATAAGCTAACAGTATCTCCTGCATGTGATAGTAGGAAACAGAGATGTGTGGGAAATGTTTAAAGTGGTTTTCTGTGGTGGTGTAAAAGGTGTAAGTCTATCTTTTGACTTAGGTTTACACTTTTTGAGCTGTAGAACTCAGAAATGCTCCAGTAAGACAGTTGAATAATGTGGAAGTGTAGCAAAGCATTTAGTTCTGCAAATTAGATAAATGTTGTGGAAAGTGCATCTCCTACCACCCTGTGGCAGTTTAGAATCACTGCATATTTAGCATAGCTCATTAAATATATTCAGCTTAATTCATACTTCTTTAATGAATTTACTCATCAAGCAACATGAAGAGAACTCAAATTAAAGGATCTCTGTCCAATTAAACATGTGAACATGCAACTAATAAAGTGCATTAAAAGTATATGCTGTATTGGAAACATTGCCTTTTTAGCAAGCAGTGTCATTTTTTGGAAGATGAAAATATGTGGTTATATAGGCTTGTCATTATTGAATTTCTAGTAACAATTAAATTGTTATAAAAGTCATAAATTCTGTCCTATCACCACCTAAAAATAATTAGGTTAGAGTAACTGTCTTGCAATTTTCCAGCACTGAAGTGTTGAAGCAAAGTCAGTCTTCCATTGTGAATCACTATCGATTATTTTCATTCTCCTGTATAAAGATGTTGTTTTCAGATGGTTTCAATGGCATACATTTTGGCTTTCAAACTATATGTCAAGATCATAAAGGAAAAATATTACCTAGTATCATGTTTATTTTACTCCTGTAAGATACCATGCTTATAAAACATAATAATAGTCATATAGTAAAATTAGCATCATAATTATTTCTATTTTCAGCAAAAATTCTAAATTTTTATGTAATTTAATTCAAGTTTCCAGGCTTTATTTACCAGAGATTACTAATAACACAATAGTATAATCCCAACAAAACATTAGAGAATCTACTTTTCTCCTGTTTTCATCAGGAATCACTGGTCAAATCAGCAATTTCAGAACTGTGCTAATAAGTCCTTCAGTTATGGGAATGTACCTTCTTTTTTGCCATAAATATCTTTCATTGTCAAAAAATGCTAGGAACGTGATAGTAAATCAGTCAAATACTGTTCTCAAAAGCATGCTCCTTTTTCTCAAAATGAAGTGTAGACTGTGCATGAGGCCAGTTCTGGAAAGAAATTAAATCAGCAGCTGAGAGCATGAAGATATATTACCTGCATTTTATCACACTGGAAACATTGAACCAAAATGCTGTTGTCATTTTTTCTTGAGCTACAGGTTAGCTGTTTGAACATTTTTAGCAAATTCTGAATACTTTCAAGAGGATAAGTCATCCATGGTATGCAACACAATGCTTATAAGCTTAAAGAACGAGACGAAGTGTGAATTTGATATGATTACGAGATTATACTTACAGAAAGATAAGGATGTTAGTAGTTAAGCCATATATAAAGCTTAAAATTATCCTATTGAAAGGAAGAAGCTTCAGTTGTGTTAGATGTGATATTTTACTTGAACAGACCTCAGAGTTAAACGTCGGTAGGGATCTTATTATACTGTTCTAAGAATAATATAGATCATTATTATTTCATTCGTACACTACTACTTCTGTGTTCATTATAGTTTATGATCTAAACCTGTAGGTGAGGGATATATTTCTTCCCAAGTAAATTTGTAGTCTCTCCCTCCCTGCCCAGCATTTTTCATATATTGATTTTTGTCTAGATTCATTTAAATATTTCTGTATATTGGGCAAAATAAGGTTAATGATTCATATAGAGATTCATACTCATGTAGAAAGACTTCACTAATGGCTAGGCTGGCGCAAGCTGGTGGTTTGTATGTGTCTGCATATGGTGTGAAACTGCTCATGTGTTAAACTGCTGAACAATGTGACAAATTACATTTACCATGCACCTGTGGCTACCTCACCTGCTTTGTAACCACTGAACCCTGTCCACCAGGATTTATTCTAACATTCCAATTCTCTAAGCAGCTTCACACAGCATATAAAATACCTAAAAACCCTGACAGAGAATTACTACCACGTAGTGTTTCCCCTCTGATTTATGTTGATGTGAACTTCAGAAATGGCAAGGAATTGTACCTTTTAGCTAATATGAAGCATAATAGGATGTCTATCACAGAAGAATGAATTTCAGCTTTCCAGTTCCTCAGTGGGTTGTAGAAGCATAGATTGAAATTAGTGTTGCAAAATGGAGGCCTTGAGATAATGTTGTCTTTACCATTTATTTTTAAGGGGTTATATCCTTATCTTGTTCTGTTTTCTGAGGCTTCCTTTCCACTGTGTTAACTAATAAAACACTCTGCAATTTTGATTTCTGGATAAAGGCCTCCTGTACTTACCATCTGCTGCCTTATCTTCACAGATACATACATTCGAGACAAGATGGAAATGAAGGAAAAGCTGCAAGAAGTGAAGTTTAATTCTGAGGTTCAGAAGAAGGAAGAGGATCATCTTTTAGTCTTTTTCTACATGTTCGCAGAAGCCACGATGCATGTGAAAACTGAAATGTCACTTTTCGTTCTTTTGTGTTTCTTTTTTTCCTTTTTTTTTTTAAAGTTGTTTCACCATTAGTAAAGACCAAATTCCTAGAGCAGTGCTCATTCCATTTGGTCCACAACCATTCTTTAGAGGGTTAGAAGAGGAAAATTTATATGTTGATTTATTCTTGATTTTGATATATGTGAGAAACAAGAGGGGTTTTTTAAGGTAGCAGCTCAAAAATCCAGAAAAACAGCTCTACCATTCTGTCTTGCAGATATTCAGTCTTCCTGGTTTTGTATATTTGATAGGCCTTTGCAACAAATGCTCCTTTAAAAATGTTATAGAGGTGATACTTCTTTCTTGTCTGCTTAAATATGTGGCACTGAGGAAATCTGTCTGAAGTTCTTCCCAGTCTTGTTCCCTTTATGAGCTGCTGTAGGCCTTCAACTTGACCTGTGATTTATGTAGTGCTAAAGATCCTATTCTTCAGTTGCATTAACTCCATGCTAGCATGTGCTGGTTTTGACTGGGGTAGAGTTAATTTTCTTCCTAGTAGTCAGTATCGGACTGTCTTTTGAGTTTGGGAGCAAAAGCAGCTTTTATAACATGGATATTTTAGCTATTGCTGAGCAGTGCTTACACAGCCTGAAGGATCTTTTCTGCCTCTCACTCCACCCCACTGGTGAGGTGTCTAGGGTTGCACAAGGAGCTGGAATGGGGCACAGCCTGGACGGCTGACCCCAGCAGGGATATTCCATGCCACATGGCATCATGTTCAGCATATAAAGCTGTAAGATGGAGGAGGAAGCAGGGGATGCTCAGAGCGACAGTGTTTGTCTTCCCAAGCAATAATTACTCGATGGGACCCTGCTTTCTTGGAGATGGCTGAACAGCTGCCTGCCCATGGGAAGTAGTAAGTAAATTCCTTGTTTTTTCTCCGCACCAAGCTTCTGCTTTACCTATTAAATAGTTTCTATCTCAAACCATGAGTTTTGTCACTTTTACACTTTCACATTTCTCCTCCATCCCACAGAGGGAGGAAGGGAGGGGAAGTGAGAGAATGGCTAAACTGCTCAGCTGCTGACCAAAGTCAAACCACTGGAGTCATAATATTTTGATATTTAACAAGTACAGAACTGAATTGTTCATTCATATATATAAATATATATGCCAAAAGTCCACGTGATTATCATCGTTATGGTTGAACAACTACCAGCTATTTCTGAGATGCTTCAAAAAGAAATTATAATGAAAAACTAGTCTATTATTATGTAGATACTTGTTTTTAATTTCTATGGTGCCTTATACTAGAACTGACTTTAAAAGCTAAACATTGTTCTGTGAAAAATGTGCTAACTTCAAAAATGTTTTATCTTCATTTTCAAACAGATGGTTTGAGTGAAAAACTGTACTTAAAATATGGAATCTCCTTGAGTGAGAAGTTCAAGAGAGGTTTTAAGAAGTCAGTTCCTACTTATGATACTTGATTTCAGATAAGGGGAAAATCAGACTCATTTTTCTACACCAGAGGATGTCCTAGGCTTTATGCAAAGGGAACGGAGACACAAGTGAGTCAGAAGCAGTGCTCTAATCCATATAAATATATAATCATGTTTCGATGATGGATTGTCATGTATTCCACTCTGATCTATGCATAGTGAGATATGTCTCCTGTTATTTCACCTTTATTCCTTTATCAGATTGTAAGTTTCTATCCCCCATACCAAGAGGACTTTCTTCTTCTGTACACAGAAGTTGGGGCTAGGAAAAAAAAAGCAAAGCACACATCTGAGCTAAGTATGTGTATAATAGGATTGTAACTATTTGTTCCTGAGATTGTATAAGTACAAAAAAATTGTAGCTTTTCAGAATGTTATTAATACAAACAGGGAAAAAAAATGTTCATAGATCCGAAAATATCACCCTTTCCCAGCTCAGAAAACTGCTTGTTTACCATATGTCCTTAATGTCTTTGTTAACACTGAATAGCTGTTATTAATATTTTAATCCTTTTGAAGGCATTAAATAGAGAATAGGGAATTTCAGTTAACATGTGTTTGCCCAGCTTGTAAATAAACTTTGCTTCTGGCTTAATATATAGCACAACAGAATATTTCACTGAGGTGTCAGGTGGTTAGAACAACAGTTTTATACCTTGAAGGATGGAAAAATACATTTTCATGCAAAACCTTATTACAAGATGACTATGTTGTCCTGATTTGAACCAATTTATTTGCTGTAACTGTTAAATCTTGACTGATTTATATTTCTCTGTTGAACTTATTGGTTAACTTACCCAAAATTCTTTTATCAAATAAGATATTACAATGTATTAATGACCAATGTATTACTTAACAGTCACAAATGAAAGTCAGTTTCAAACAGTTTTTCAGTATTTCTTTGGATTTTCTAATTATTTAATAATTATGTTAATTAAGAAAAGAACTAAGATCGATATCGAATATGAAAATTTATATTCAAACTGAATTTAAAAGAAAATTGCAATGGAAGCAGTAGTTCAACAAAAAATTGTGACGATTTGGGTGAGGCTTTAAAAAAATGAGTTCCCTTTATATAACCAAAATGGTCTAAAGAAGCCTGAGCATAAATGAGAATCAGTTTCTTAATGTCTACTTTTTCAAGTAAGTCAGGGCCAGAAACAGGGCCAGAAACAGGGCTATGATATAGGTCTAAGGTCCATCCAGCAAGCAGAGCTGGAGATGGAGACTGGCACTTGCTGCACGGCTTCCCTGGTATAAGGACTGATACCCTGGGCTGGGCCGTTTGGGATTCTGGACCATGGGCAGGGTGGAGGGAGGCCTACAGAGGAGCTTGGGGAGGGACCATGAAGCCTTTGAGCATCCTTAGGGCCTGAATGAATAGAGAAGTCTTTCAGGGTATAGGCATGTGAGACAGAGCCTCAGTCTGGGGACAAAGGTGAAATCTAGTTCTTTAATTGCCTTCGTAAGTAGTTTCACCGCAGAGTTTTTATGCAAAATCTGGTCTCCTCTGATTCTTCTTTCTTAAAAACAATGAAGCTTATATACTCTCAGAGGAATATAGCACATTTTAGATCCTGCATAGACCCCTGAGCCTACGATGAGGAGTAGCAACAATTCAGGCATGCTGTTATAGCCAGGGTTTTCTTTTGTTAGCTTTAAGCAGGTGCCTATATTTCTACAGGTTTTCTGGTTTTGTAGGTAAAAGCATTTATCTCTCTCCATCAGTTCTATGAAGAGTGTGAGCACTTTACATAGTCTGTTTGGATCATTC
Organism: Dryoscopus gambensis; assembly: GCA_013389985.1. NCBI lineage: Eukaryota > Metazoa > Chordata > Aves > Passeriformes > Malaconotidae > Dryoscopus > Dryoscopus gambensis. Next base: position 21,417 of record WEIT01025854.1, on the reverse strand, counting down.
TACCGATGCTCTGGCTTTTAGTCAGAAACCTAAAATAATCTGGATTTTTCCGTACTCCAGATGTTACAAATTTTGTAGGCTGCTATAAAGTTTACTGAATCACACAATCACAGAATATTCTGAAGAAGACAAACATAAGACAAAGAAGACACACATAATCTCTTGTTTGGAATCCTGTTTCATAATGGATGTTTTGAATGAATAATGATGAATGGTTTGAAAGCTCAGATAACATTCCACTACTATAGCAAAGTTAATTGGTTGTATCTAATTGCTGTAGACTAAAAACATCATTATTGGCAAGGCAGTATTCTCAGGAAACAGTCATATTCACACCATGACATCTTCTATGTATTTTGCTGTTATGAGTCATACATTTCTTTAACTTATTATTCTACCACACTTCTGTAGTCAGTGTTGTGAAGAATTTTGTATTCCATTTTCTTTTAATCTCCCACTTGTGTGCTATGTAAACCACTATTCTTGCTACTGGCAAGGACACTTTTATGCAACACAGCTGCTGCTTCTGCTATTGCTACAATTTGCAGTGAAACCAAGGTCCAGTTTTGAGTTTGCATCAGGATAATTTACTTTGTTTCCTTCAATGAAGCATTGTTTCTTATGTTTTCCAGCTTGTCTTTTGATCATTATGATATAATCGCTATTTGTGGCAGCTGAGTGGATGTACTTGTCACTTACCTACCTATTTTATTTCTGTCATGCTATCCATATTTGTTTTTCACAGTACTTGCATTTACTTCTCACAGTTACAGTTGTCAAAGTCTCTTAGGCTTGCTGTTCATCAACTTTCTGGTGCCTATTTTATTTATATAATTTCTTAAAATTGTTGCAGCATCTAATTTTACAAAGGATCTGATTAGGAGGAAGAGGTGGGAGGAAAGAATATTTTTTTGTTGTATATCAGATCCAGATAATTTCATTTCCCATTCTGACATCTCAGTAATCTTTCTTTTTTTCACTTAAAATTGTTAAGGTTTTTTATGTCTGGTGTGATTGAAGGCCTCTCCAGATTTAGAAAAAGTGTGGATAAGGTAATGGTAGAAACAATTTAAACTAAGAATTCCTAAACTATATAGTATTTGACAAGCATTACAGGAAAATGAGTCCAGAGGTTAAAACATTATTTATTAAATATTGGTTTGTGGTGCTGAAGGAAGCAGAACTTGAAAGCAGTATATACGTATGAAAAAAAGGAAAAAAAATATTAATAGTAAAGAGAAAAAAACCCAAGAACTAAAAAAGGATGGACCACAAGCTATAAGAATGCTGCAAATCTTTACAGTATATGTGTTGTTTCAGAAGTGATTTTTTTTTTCAACTAAAAACTTGTGCATAAACTGTACATGGGTATGTATAACACCTTTGGGACCTGAAAAGGATAATCAATTCCAGATGGCTTGGTCTCTCTCTCTCTCTCTCTCTGTGACTTCTGTATTAAGAATTCTAAAGGCTGATACTACAAGCCTCCTCCAGCTAAAAGTCAGCACCTTTTCCCGAGATCCTTAAAAAAATAAGAAAATTCAATATATCTGCCTACCTGAGCTCCACATTGTGTAACCCAAGGATACTTGCTTGTGAAATGTATGGATTTGTGGCTCAGGAGATTAGATTTAATTTCTAGGGATACACTCTAACCATGTGCCAACAATTTTCTCTCCTGTCTCTTGAAACTGAGTTACATAATCTAAGTGCACACAAATACATATAAAATAAATATACTTTTAATTTGTCCATAAGTGACTAATAAAGAATAAGTATCAGTAAGGATCAGCCATGGAAACTTGCAAAAAGCAAAATAAAGTGATTTGAAGTGATCTCTGAAGGATCACCTGGTCCTGCCACACCAAGAACACGTATGTCCTGGACTACATCATGTCAGCTGTGGCCTTTGATTAGCAAAATCTTGAATTTCTCCAAGGAAGGAGATCCCACCACTTTTTTTCATCATGTATTCTTTTTGATGCAGTATTTTGCTGATGGGTTTTTTTTCCAGTGTCCAGTCTAAATTCCCCAAGACACAATTGGCCTTTGCCCTTTTTCACAGCTCTGCTACTGAGAAGAGTCAGGTTACATTGTGGAGCACGAGTCACATACCTTTAGAGAACTTTTAATTTGCTGCTGTCCTCGTCAGATTAAAGTGTTTTAGCTATATAAAAGTGAAGTTATATGCTTCACATTTACTTACCTGATATTAAAAATTCTATTGAATTTATAGAAAACCATTAAAATTAAGGGACGATAGCTGTTACTAACAAATATATTACCTGAAGCTTTTGTAAGGTAAATTCACATTATGAGATAACAATAACAAATATTTTTCTTCGGGAGTAAAGTTACATTGAGGAGACCTTTTGCTGAGGCTTTTGAAATTTATCTATCATACAAAGTAATATAAAAAATAATTAAGTAGTCACGAATATGACATTTGTACAGAAGTAAAAACATGTGGCTAGCATATGCATTATTGAAGACTACTTTGGTAAAAGTTTCCCCACTGAATATTTTTTTTCTCTTTAAATTCACCTAATTTTCATGTTAATGTCTTTAGAAATGTCAGTTCAGTACTTTTGCTGTTACAAACTTTTCAAAAGTAGCCATAAATAATGAATTAGTGGCAATATTGTTCTAATTTAGGGCATAATTAATTCACAGCTTTAGGCATATTTAAATAAGGGTCTGCTTTTAAGATTGTAGCTTTCAACAGAGCTTGTCTTGGACTAGTAAACACAATCTGGGTGAGAAAGGCCAAAAAAGAGGCAAGACAAGGAAAAATCCCACAGTTCTCGTGGCCTCATTTTGAAAAGCCTAATCTATAGGAAACACATGCTGCAAAATAAACTACCTGCAATATCTGAGCCCACACAGCAAATTCCTTCACCCCTTCTTTAATTTACTATCAATTTCATAATAGCCATCTCTGGGTTCTTAGTTGCTATTCCCCAATTCCTGCTTTTCATGCAGAGGAGTTAATGGGGTTATAATTTCATAATTAAAGCAGATAATTTTAATTTCTCTGATGACTCTTTATTATGATAATCTTGTTAAGATTATGGTGTTCATTTGTTGCTGTGTATGATCATTTGGCTTTTGTAGAAGCTGTCTGTGCTACCGAGCCACTAAATAATTAAGCAAGCAGAACATTCAAACCAGCAAAGTCTTGCTGTTAATGGAAGACCAAAGTCAGAGTTAACTCTCTGTAAACCTATTAAGGGATTCAGACAGAGAACATACCAGATTTACTGTCAGTCATCAAATAAGAGATAAAGCTTCATTAACCGAGTATCTAATTTCACATTTAATGAAGAGCTGGCCTCCTAGATTGGATGACAGTGCAGGCTTTCTGATGACAAAAACCATAAAATGAAATGCTTCCAAACTAATTAGACACTCCAACAGGAGGTCCAAGAAGTGAGGTCCTGGAGAAGAATGTCTAGTAGAGGAATAGTCCTGACTAAAATGTTGTCTCAGTTGCTTCAGTTGTCTTCTGCAGTATAGCATCATGCGCTTCCTAAAGTCAGATAGGTGGATTACTATTTCATTCTCTTGTTTGCTGAGTTTGTGTGCATATGGCTCTTCGTTACATTAAATCTTGTAGGCAAAGATGTCTGAAATAATGAATCTGGTACATCATAATGTGACAATACATGCCTGGGCAGTGTACACAGAGACAGCCTTTGCAAGCATTGTATATACTCTGTCAGTATACATACTTCTATTTGTTTAAAGGCTTTTTCAAACTAAACACTTTGGTCGTTTTTTTGAAGCTGCTTTTATGTTTATAGAGGCATAAACCACAGAAAAGTCAAGATTTCCAGATTAACTTTCTGTTGTCAATTGTGGGATGTTTAGATGGGTCAGATTTTTTATTCAAGAAGCATTTGAAACTAAACTAGGTCTTGGGCATGTGGAGGCGATGGGGACAGGACATCACAGATGGCACAGAGGGAAAGAGAAATAGATAAAACAATTGCATGCAATAATAAACATTTTGGCTTTGGAAAGCTGACCACAGATATTTTCAAGTCTGGTTGGAAGTAGTATTTTTGTCATTTCTAAGATTGCACTTCTGCATTTATAACAACATTGCTGTAATAAATGAAAATATTTCTTGAGGTTGAACAAATTCATCAAGATTTTTAAAAAAATTTTACTTACATGACATTCTTAATAAGCTCATAATAAAAGGAAATATATTGCTACTTAGAAATAAAGAAGGTAAACATTTTTAAAGCAAATTTTGTATTTGAAGTATTGTGATAAAAGTATAAATTTTGAATAAATATTTCATTTTCTATCATAATTTCAGTGCATCAATAGCAACAAAGTTGCTTATGAAAAATCCATCCTCTAGTCATATATTAACTGGATGCAGTTTTAATTTTTTGCCAACCTCCACTTGCAACTACATTCCAAGGGAATTACTGTAAGGAGTTTATAAAGGAAAAATAGTCATGTAACCTTTTTTTTTTAAGTATTATATACATTTCCCTGAAAATATTTGTGTCAACACAATGTAGCTGATATGCAATAAAGCAACATAAAGCCTTAAAACTGGAGATCACACCTTTTATCTAGTAAATGCCTTGCATGTCATTATGACAGACCATTTTATTGTTTCTTATGGAGTTCCTTGTATTTTAAGATCTTCAGCATTTTTCATGTTCCTAACAAGCCTATCAAGTGTCAATGTTGACTGCTGCCTTGAGGACACTGTATCTTTTTCCTGTGTAAATCTAGCTTCCAGATGCGGATCTGCTATGCCTTAGCCATAAAACAAATCTGCTAGTGAATGCACACTTCAAGAACTTGAAAACAAGAAGAGAAATTATTTTATAGTTTTTTTCATTTTATGAAAAGTTACATTAGCAACATGGCGACTACTCTGCATATAAGGATTTACTTCTGGGACTGGCACTCTTCAGTCTATGAACTAACTGATACCAATATCACAGATAATGAAGACTAAATACATTTGTACTGACTGTTGATAAATCACATTTGGCCTGTTATCAATAAGGTTTCCCCATGTAGATCCTTAATTAAAATAAAAAATACCTTCTCCAAACCAAAGCATAGCTGTCTCCCATATCTTACATGTTATGGACAAATAGGCACAGGCAATCTTATGAGTAATTGTTTATCTGAACTGGGACTATAAAAAGATCCAGGAAGCAAACTGCACCTACTGATGTGGCTTCCCTGAGTTATATGTAGAAAGAAAATGCTGATAAATGAAGACAGAAAACTATCCTTTCTTAATTGTGGAACTTTCATTCTGGAGGCTGTTTAGAGGTCTTAGTGTGCACTCTAGTTCTGTTCTATCCCTGGAATGACTTTCCCAAATACCTAAGTATAAAGTGAAATCCTAATAACCCCAGTGGGTTTACCTTGAAATCTGTGTGGAGGTAAACAGACACAACAGGATGGCACAAAAGATACATAGATAAGTCTGAGTTTTCTCCATCAGATTATTTTCATCTACGCTAAATAATGTTTGTATAAAATATTATCACATTTCTGACAGCTTTTATCCTTATTTGATAGGGCATGTTTCAAATGACACATCCAATCACAATATCTGCCTATCAGGTACTAAATTCCTTGCTGTTAATAGAGATTATCGCACCCTATTCATGGAAGTTAGAATTGAAATGAGAAAGAATTCTCAAGGTGCAGAGACTATTCAGCATGCATAAGGGAAACAGACTACGGCTTGTGGGTGATACATTTTCTTGTGCATGAATTAGCATGAAGGATAATTCATTGAAAACATTCACAATCAATTTTAGAAGAGTTATTTAAAGCCATACAGATGACTAACCACTGGTCTTTACTTAGCACATAATGGCAGAAAATACTGTGCTTTCAGGAACAAAATATCCAGAATTATCACTGTTTCTTGAATCCTTAAAAGGTCCCCAGACTCTTACCATTCAGAGGTCTACCCATCTCTTTGGGTAATGGTTTCTGTTCATGACTTCAAACAAATAAATTAGTATGCTTTTTTTTTGCAAAAACAGACAATAAAGAAATATGTTGAAACTAAGGTAGTGGGATTAGGTCTTATCTGTAAAATCAAATATAAGATGTAAGTACCAAGGCAGTAATTAGACAGAAAAGAGGAAGACATCTGGAAGGTTAACAAGGGAGTTTATGGCAACCCAGACTCTGTGACCCCTGCTGCAAGCTGCCACACAGAGGTTCTGGGGATCCAGGGCCCACCCGAGACATAGCACAGCTTTATGAGCTTAGCTCAGAGTAAGAAAGGCCTGTCAAAAAGTCTGTTGACAGATAAGAAATCCAGATTACAATCCAAGGGACACACGATTGTTATGTTAGTAGCAAGTACTGAGGCAGATCTTACAGTCCAGGAAAGGTGAGGGTGCTGCAGCCCTATTCCCCCAGCTACCCAGTTCCTTCAGTTACGCATTATAAGACGTGCTCCAGACCCTTCACCAGCTCTGCTGCCCTTCTCTGGACATGCTCCAGCACTCCAATGTCCTTCTCATAGTGAGGGACCCAGAACTGGATGCAGTATTCAAGGTATGACCTCAATACTGCTGAGTAAAGGGAGACAGTCTCTGCCCTGGTCCTGCTGGCCACACTGTTCCTGATACAGGCCAGGATGCCATTGGCCTTCTTGGCCACCTGGGCACACACTGGTTCATGTTCAGCTAGATGTTCACCTGTAGCCCCAGGTCCTTTTCCACCGGGCATCTTTCCAACCACTCTTCCTCAAGCTGTAGTGTTGCATGAGGTTGTTGTGACTCAAGAGCAGGTTGTAGCACTTGACCTTGTTGAACGTCATTCAGTTGGCCTAGGATCACTGGTTCAGGTCCCTCTACAGAGCCTTCTTACCCCCAAGCCATATCTTATTGGGCTTTTAAAAGACATTTCCTGAAGAGTTCAGAGTGTGATCTCCAGAAATGCAGTGATGTGTTGTCCTATTTTTTATCTTTTGTCCCTCTTCTCAGGAGATCCACATTCTCACTGTCGCAGCAGCCAAATCTGCCCGCAGCCTTCACGCGTTCAACTACAGTTTTCTTGTTTGTAAGTTTGAGAACCGGCATCATGTCTTCACTCATCAGTTCCTCACCCACATGTGACAGGAAGCTGTTGTCAATCTACTCCTGAATTGTTTTTGTCTTTCTGTGCTGCCCTTCCAGAGGAATTCAGGGTGGTTATGCCACACACAAGAATCAAAGCTAGTGACTGTGAAATATCTATTTCTTCCTGATTAGTCAGTCTACAGCAGCTAACTGCAATATCACATCACCCCTGGCTGCTCTGCATGCCAGCCCTGACTCATAATAGCTAGCTCATCATCTGTCCCTATGCAAACCTCCATGCAATTCCTGCTTCTCACACAGAAAGAGCGATTCCCTCTTTTCACCTATCCAGCATGATTATACCAACCAAAACCTTTTTTCTGACACCTGCTGCACAACCAGTTTCACAACCCTTCACTTCACTGGCAGGACTGATGAGAAAATATCCAGGTCTCCATGTTCCAGGAGTTTCAGGGACCTTCTTCTGCAGTCAAGTCACTGACCCTGTTTTGTAGCTGGGACTCTGCAAATAGAGCAGGAGCTTTCTTCCTGGTGCTAGAAATCATGAACTTCCTGGCTTCACTGTCACAGGAATCTCTGTTTCTGTTCCCAAAGTGCAAACTTTGAAAAAAGTAAGAAAAGGATTTCTGATTTAACAGCAGGAGGATAAGACTATATCATGCCACTGTAATTGAGTAATTGGATAATGCATATGGCAAAGAATGAATGATCAAAATATTTTGAAACTTTATTTTTGCATGGGAAAATTGTATACTGGAGAGTATACGACAGAAGTCCTAAGGCATTTCAAGATTCATTGATTTGATGGAGTATGGTTTATAGAAACAATAGTTTTCAGAAAGATATATTCACTGAGGGAAAGAGCAAATTATTTTTGAAGATGTTCAGAAGAGGCAAGCTTCTAGGCATTTTAGTTATTGAGATTAAGCTTGTCATGAAGCTTAGGATCTTTGACTTGACTTAAGCTAAACACGCAATTAAAATTTGGTCATTTTTATGAGGCTTATTTAGAGTTTTGTTTTCCCTGAACCGGCAGGATTTATTCTGTTAGTTTTCTAAAAGGAAGATTTATTTAATCCATCCACAAGACAAATAAAATCGTACCACTTGCTAAATTGAGAAACTAATGGACAGAAATGAAAGTTTGAAGTCAGTTCCTTCATAGAGAAATGTCAAACTGCGTGGAAAAAAAGGATATATATCAAGATATCATCTATCTTGAATGATTAAAAGTGAATTAGAGGAAATACTAAGACAAAATTAGAACTTCTTGTCTCTTTCCTGGCTAGGTATGCAGTTTTGAATCTCACTCCACAGAAGTATTATATTGAGTCAGTCACTGTACAGAAACACACATTTCCTGCAGCAAAGCCACAAAAGTATCAGTTTTGCAAATTGTTTTAATTGTGGAAAATACTTGTGAAGCTAATTTAAACAAAAATTATTGGCATTTTTTAGTGTTAATAGATTTGATGATAAATAGATATTTTACTATTTTGACTCACATCCTATTAAAATCAGTGGGATTGTGCATTGCTTTGGCAGAATAAAATGGAAGACAAAGCTGTAGGCAGAGGACTACAAGGAAATACATTGCAGTTACAGAGAATAAAAACAAAATGAAAGAACCCCCCAAACCAAACCAAACCTAAACAAAAAAAAAAAAAATCCCAACCCAAACCAACCAACCAACCAAAAAAAAAAACAAACAAAACCACCAAAAACCACAACAAAAAAACCCACCTAACACATCCAAAAAGAAGCACAGTGTTTGGATAACAGATTTATGGGTATTTTAGACCTTGATTGTATCAAAGAATTTTTAATCAGTGGCAATGTTGTCTAATCATAGGGTCCTTCTTAAAGGCGAAAAACTGCTTGTGGGACAAGCTGTGGGACACCTATGGGCTTATTCATTCTTGAGTATGGAACAGTGGATTTTGAAGATATTCTTCCCTGCTTTGTCCACCATCTTGCTAATACAGCCTAGGGTACAGCTGACCTTTTTCCCTCCCTGGGCAGCTACTGGCTCATGTTCATGTTCAACTCTCAGATCCTTCACTGAAAAGATGTTTTCTTGGCACTTGACTCCAGCTCATATTGATATGTTGGGTTATTCCTCTCCAGGTACAGGACTTTACAATTCCCTTTGTAATTTACATTCCTGACAGCCCACTTCTCCATCTTGTAGAGATCTCTCTGAGTAGCACTCCTGTCTTTCACTTCTCTCTTTACATGCCTCCCTATCCTTAAAAAGGAAAATGAAAAAAATTGTTCCTTTTATGAGGTCTTAAATGTACATTCAACTTGTAAGCAATGAATGTGAGTTTCAAGCAGGCATTATGCTGAGGAGTAAAAAAAATGACACAATGGCATACTTCTCATTGACTGATTTTGGCATTTTTGTAGTATGGTACTGGAAGTTGTGAATAGTGTTAGTAGCCTAGAAGCTTTGCCCATTTGCTATCTATGAAACAAAGATGCTTGGCTTTTGAATTCTACTCCAGGAAGCAGCTAATTATTTTGAATTTTTATAAGTCTGAAAATTTTAAAGTTAAGTGCCTTTTGGCTCTTTATCTCACTCTTAATTCAAACTTCATCTGGCTTTTATTCTGCAAAATATTTTCAGCTCATGGTGCGGATTAGAAAAAATACCCAGAAGCTCCTTCCGCTGGTTTCAACCCAGGCGTCTTTAGATTTATTTAGTTCTTGACCTGGAAAGAGTATAAATTACCTGAATGCAGTTAGATAAATAGATGGTTATTTCCACTTTTCTTAATTTTTTTCATGCATTACTTACATTAACAGACATAAAAAACCATAAATTTTATACAGTAAATCCAGATGCAAGATGAATTTTTAGAACAATGAAGAAAAAGCAAGGTGAAGAGTGTGTTAGCAACATGCAAAAATTATTACATCTGATTCTGGAGCAAGAAGTTAGAAATCATCAATATCACCATATCTCTCGTAGCAAATTATTTGAGATGCTGACCGCCCACTGTAGACTTAGCGCCCTCTCACTCTTCCCTCCATGGAAATGACTGTTCTTAAAACCTTCTGTGCAGTGAAAGTGTGAAGCAGGGTTTTACCACATCTATAAATTATTTGAAATGTGGATGTAACTGGAAAAATCACTGGAACTGAACAATGATAAAAATATTTTCTAGATAACTGAAGAGGAGTCCTTAAAAAAACTGCAATTTTTTATTAATATTTTTCAGTTCATAGAAGTGGCATTTATTTGCCTTATTGCTGATACTGATCATGGATGTATAGTTCACTGACTACGGACGAATTGCGTTGATAAATCATGTTAATAAATCCACAAACTACTAATCCTAATCTGTTTTAAACCATGTTACTTGATATATGTAGAAAGATACTTGAAAATCAAAGAGGTAATACTTTGTTTTGCTGTAACTTTGACTTTATTTTCTCAGTGAATCAAATACCTGTGTAGACTCAGCCACCCCTCTGAACTTTTCTTACAATACATCAATAGATCTTTGGACCATTCCGGGTCTCAGATAACAGGTTTCTCACAGATGGGGAAGTACAGATCTAGTCTAATAATGTTAGTGATAATTTGATGGTAAATTCTTTCACCTTTCTCCAGAACTGTTAGTACTTTCTCAGCCTCTTGTTTGGAGGGAAAGCAAGCAGCCTTCCTTGACTACTGATTTCTAGTCTCTGCTCAGAAGAGAACTGTGGAAGGTAGTTCTTTAACAAGGTCTTTCTCTTCCTGCCTCATTTCTAACCATGATCACAACAACAACAAGAACAAAAGAAGTTTTATGCAAAGTTTTCTTTAGGTACTGCTGAAGATATACATGTAAAAAAAAAAAAAAACTCTTATTTTAAATTATGTATTCTTCCTTCAATGGGCAGAATACTGATTTTATTTAATTTTTACATCATTTCTTCAAAATAGTAGATATTCAACAATGGTTTAATAAATTTATATTCTGCATGCCTTTTTTATTTGATGAGTAATGAGATTTATGCCATAAGCATAGGCAAAATTTAAGACAAAACTGCTGGAAAAAAAGGGTGGTTAGAAAATATTTACGGTAAGACATAAGTATTATAACACTTAGCTGTGAACTTAACTGTAAAGTGACTTTCACAGCCTGAGGTTTTGGTTGAGAACTCAATGTTTTGTTTACTGCATGAGCTAACTAATCAACAAAACCAATTTTGCTTCACACACTACAGGACATCTCTGGTTCTGCTTGCTGAGAAAGAATTTGTCTTTGTGGAAGTATCACACATCATAAACAGTGTGATAGCTGCAGTTGATATTCTAGCGATTTTACATAAATTCAAAAGAGTGCCTCTGAAGCCCTTTGCCACTATTTTTTGCGCTTTACTTAATGAGCCACAGAAAGGTATTGTTGGAGTTAAGGAAGTTGGATATTGGGTATACTGTAACATGCATTTATGTATAAAGACAAAAATTACATTTCTCACTAAGCTGGCAATAAGAAATGCTCTATGCTGTAGTGAGTCTATAGACTCTCTTGTTGAGACTAGAGTAATGCAATTTGTAAGCTTTGCATTCTTTTCAGCTAAATATTAGTATTATGAACTTCACATGCCCTCTACCCCCAGTAAGGGAGAATAATGTTAGGCAACAGAGATAGGCAAGTAAGTGAGCCACTGACTGTGACCCGGCCTCATATTAAGCTGACTGAACAGGATATGAAAAACTACTGGTTGTGACACGAGAAATTTTTGGATGTAATAGACAACAGTGCAACAGCTGGCAAATGTTAATGACTGCACTATGAAGGACCATCACATTTCACAGTTGTTTAGGGGGCAGTTATGTGAGAACTGACTAAATATCATAGACTGCTGGCAGGGGATGCTGGGGACCTTTATAGAAGTAGAATTTTCTGATGTCAACAGCACCTTAATAACTAGATCTGTAATATCGTAAAGGTCAGAGATTACCTTGGTAATGGTATAAGAAATAGAAAATTTGGGTATATATGTAGCAAAATTGAGACTAAAGGGGAAAAGTAATTAAATGAGAGTTACATGCTTGAGAGCAGACCGAGAAGGGAAAAGGGAGCTATGAGGACAGCTAGAAGGAGAGTCAAGAAATGGGAAAGAGATAGCCAGTTATGTGATTGGTACTATCTGGGGATACCCACTGGGCAGCCTTGCCTATGATCTCCGCAGTCTAAGTCAGGGCAATAAACCAGAATTATTTGTCTGACTGCACATATTTTCACAAGTAGAAATGCCAGAGAGCAAAGTGCTGGCACACACAGACATCTCAGTAACACGGTGCTGGTGCCCATTTCGGGTTTGGCAAAACTGACATTTACCTACCACTTCCTGAAAGATTTTGACTGCAGATATATAGAAAACTAACTTTGGAAAAGATAAAAGAAAAAGCTTCAAACAGAACTTCTCAGTCCATAAAAACTGTATAGCATTTTTAATAGACTGGGGGAGAGCAGCATGTGCTCCAAACCCTCCATTACTGGAAATCTGTAAAACATAAATATTTTGTAAGAATAGGAATAATATAGTTGACTTTGCATTACAGGAATGGAGTAGATAATGTCTTCAAATTTCTTTCAATTTTATTTTTTCATAACTCTATTAATATTCTTTGTTATTTTAAACATAAATTAATTAAAGAGTTATAAGAAAATATATAGTGTAGCTACTGAGGACACCTTTATCTGATGATGTGTATGGAACTACGCATTTCATGCCTGTCCTCTCATTTCCTTATAAATGCTGGTTCAATATTCATCCAACACATGCATTTCTGGAGTATGACCTAAAACTTAATTGCAACATTTCAGCGTATATTGACTTGCTGGAGCAGAACTTCATTGATTTATCAGCAGGACTATAGAAAAGATGAAATGACTCACCTGGGAGTATCAATAGAATGGCAGTGAAGAATATATTTGTTTTCTGCCTGTAATATCTCAGTTCCGAAATAACACATATAAATAAGACCCAAATACAAAAAGTACAGGTTTTTCTTTTTCCCTGTCACCAGTGTCAGCTTTTATTTTTTTACTTTCTTCTCTTTCAAGTAACCTGCTATGCAATAAACTTTCTCACTATCTTCACAGAGAGTTCCTGAAATTAAGATTTCTTTTTGCTATGCATACTTTTGGAGGTATTTCATTCCAACTTTCCTTCTTCATGCACACTTCAACAAAACTCTGTCAGAGAACAGCCCTTGGTCACGTTAGAAGGTTTTTTTTGTCTAGACAGTGAAATAATCACAGCTAATATCAATGCAAACAAGGAAGTGTGTTTTCAAAAAGGTGCATTAATTTCCTTTTGAGATAAAAAGCCTGTCAAAAGAATTTCAGAGTGAAATCAAAATCAGTTTGATTCTAAAAAGTTTGTAAAGCAATTTTTAACCAGTTGCTGAAGATCAATAGCAAAAGCTCCAGTATACTAACAGTATCATAAGTTTATAATCACATGCCTGTGAGAAAAGCTGAAAGCTACAGAAATTATTAGCTTTTTTCTTCTGTCTTTTGCACTGAGCTCTTTCAAAACAAATCATCTCTTCAAATGTGTTCCATATGGTTTTCTGAACAACTCAGTCTCACACTGACTCTGATCTGATCACCTAAAAACCATAATAATAGCCAGTTACCCCTTACAGGCTATAAGGAGCTGCTGTATGCAAGGTTGGTGGTAAATTGTTTTCAGATTCCTTCAGAAAGTTTATTTTTTAGTATCCTTTTGTAAGCTTATTGGTTTCTTACTTCTTTTATAGGATGCAGGTGCCCAGGCCTGCCTCTGTCAGGCCCAGGTGGGGGTAAGGAGGATCTGGAACTGCCCCGTGCTGGACACAGAAACTTCCATCTGTCTCCAACCCACCAACCACAGGGCACAGCTGAGCCCCACAGCCAAGGGAGTTACATCTCAGGGAAGGTATATTTAAGGAGTGAGAAGAGAAGAAAAACAGGAGACAAACAGTCCTGCAAAAACCAAGGGCAGTGCAGAAGAGGGAGAGGAGGTGCTCCAGACACCTGAGCAGCCTATGATGAAGTGCATGATGAGATAAACTATCCTCCTGCAGCCCATGAGGGATCGTAGTGGATCAAATATCCATACTACAGCTTATGCAGGACACCATGCCGTAATGGATGCCTGAAGGAAGCTGAAGACCATGGATAGCTCACACAGGAGCAGGCTCTTGTCAGAAGCTGAGGCCCAGGGAGAGGAGCCCATGCTGGAGCAGGCTTGCTGGCAAGACTGGTGACTCCTGGGGGACCCAGCTGAGCAGTCCATGCCTGAAGGACTGCACTCCATGGAAAGGACCCGGTCTGGAGCAGTACTTGAAGCACTGGAATCTTTAAAAAGGACCCATGCTGGAGAAGTCCATGAAGGAAGTCTATGAAGTCCACGAAAGGAAACCTGTGCTGGAATGGAGTAACAGCATATCATGGTTAAGCTCAGCCAGCAACTAAAAACTACACAAACTGTTCACTTACCCCATCCCATCCCATCCCATCCCATCCCATCCCAGTCACCCGCATCCCTGCCCAGTGAGATGGGGGAGAGAATCAGAAGAGTAAAAGTGAGAAAATTCATTGATTCAGATAAAGACAGTTTAATAGGTAAAGAAAAAGCTGCATGCTTGTGCAAGGCAAAACAAGGAATTAATTCATTACTTTCCATGGGTAGGAAGTTGTTCAGCCATCTAAAGGGGAAAGCAGGGCTCCATCATACATAATGGGTTTGTGAAATCATTACAAATGTCCCACTCCCACCTTCCCTCTTCCTCCAGCTTTAAATGTTGAGCATGATGCCATATGGTATGAAATATCCCTCTAGTCATTTGGGATCAGCTGTCCCAGCTGTGTCCCCTCCCAAACGCTTATGCACCCTGAGCCTCCTCACTGGAGGAGTGGTGAGAGAAGCAGAAGAGGTCTTGACTCTTTAAGTACTGCTCAGCAATAACTAAAACATCCCTGAATTACCAACAACTTTCAGCACATATCCAAAGCACAGCCCCACTCTATTTGCAATTAGCAATAGCTTAAATCCTTCTTCTCCAAATCAAGTATTTTTCGCCTTTGGCAGTAACTGGTAAGTGACTGCCCTGTGCTTATCTGAACCCATAGGGTTTTTCATCTTATTTTCTTCCCCTGTTCCACTGAAGACAGTGAGTGAAAGAGTGGTTTGGTGGTAACCCATCACCCAGCCAAGTCTAACCTGGCATGTGCTGTATATGTGCCGAAATTTAATATTTTTTTTCCTAAATAAATAAAAACAAGTAGATAATCTTGGCTTCCTTATTGAATATGATGCCTTTCCTTTTGGAATTCAGATTTAATAGGAGTTCACAGAGGAATAAAATCCAGAAACAGGTAGATATAATGTAGAAATGTGAATACTATCTTCTCTAGTTTGACCATTTCCCTCCTAGTTATACACCCATATCTTGATAAGAAGCTATATACATGGAGTTAATCATCCATATAGGCTAATTTAAGAACAGTTCTCTTTTAAGTTCTGTAATATCTTAAGCTAATAAGTATCTATTCAGAATCTGCTTTTTTTTTCAGTTGTTGTTACAGAAATAATGACAAATCCCTGTGATTTAGTCCTGATATAACTAGTCTTTTTTGAAATTTTTATAACGTTCTACTTACTCTGGGAAAATTACCTGGAGATATATGAAATAGCCTTCTTGATATCTTAGAGGATTCTTAATTTTATAAAGCATTTAAATAAAAGGAGTGAAAGCACAACTTAAAACCAGTAAACTATATGCATATGTTGTTTTTCTGTAAAGCTAGACAGCTATATCTCAAAAGGATAATTTCCTTCAACATCTCCTAAGGACTTTTTCCTGCTTTGCATTTTACCCTTTACACAGTGGTGATAAATGAACTCATTCTCTTTGATTCTTCTGCCTCTCAGAATGGCTTTTAAACTTTATAGTTTTCTTTCAATTTCTTCTCTTACACTCCAACAGAGCAAATTTTGTAGGTCATTGGAAATAGTACAAAAGAGAAAAAAGTATCCCAAAACCCCTCAAATATATTTCTAGTTTTAAAACTGTGTCTTGAAAATTTTCAAAAATAAATCATGTGTCATGGATGATACATCAGGAAGCTTCATTCAAGTGTGACACTGGTATTCTTATGTTGTTGTACATGCCCTTTGACACTTGTCTCCACATACAAAGTACTTGAATTGCTGAGTTGCTTTGAACTCACTGAAGGGGAAATGCCATACATTTCTGTATTTCGAACTGAAAATTTGCACCAAATTCCTTCCCAGTAAACTAATTCTATAAACATTATGTGTGATTTGCTATTAACTTATTCTTCAAAATGAGAAATAAGACTCAGACTCCTTGTCTCTGATAATTTTTTTTTAAATACCAGCTGAAAGAGAATAGTCCCTGTGGGTGACAGCAAAATTAACAAACCCTGATGCGTACATGTGGAACAAATTCCTTGTGTGTCCTTGGAGCCATCATTATACAGGTTCTCAGTAGAGCGCTTTCTTTTAATCTTCTTGCAATCTAACAATGAGTTACATATCCTTTATTCTGTCCTAAAGCATAAAAGCCTTTACTGAATGTGAAAGCTGCAGCAGTTTGGGCTGGGGTTTTTTTTATGTTTTGGGTTGGGGTTTATTTGGTGTGTTGGGTTTTTTTCTCTTCCCATAAGGGTTTTGTGACCTATGTAGGAAATACAGAATTCAGGCCAGGAATTCCAGGTGAAAAAGATCAAAACAGTGTCAGCCTTTTCATTTTAAAATTTGCATCCCAGAGTAAGATGCCCACAGAACCTAATCTCCTAGACTGTTTGGATCTGTGAGAATTAATTTTTTTATGATACAGTTAACTGTATCAAATATATTTGCAATAAAATTTCCCTCCTCTCTCCACTTTTGTGTGTAAGTCTAAACGTCTGTGATTAAAAAATTATATCAAGAAGACTAAGTATTTAGTTTCTTAACTAACTTTCTCCTCAAAGTCTCATTTGGCCTACATTTGAAAGAGCCTTTCAAGATTTCAGAATGTAAATATTTTTCTCTTTTTTCTGGTGTAGGAAACTGAGCTGCAGAAGGAATCAGGAGTAATCTGTATGAAGGGACTGCACAGAATGGATAAATCACTTTAATTCTATCCATTTCTTGAACCAGTAGGTACTCTTCATCTGAACTCTACCTGCTTAATAAAGGCTTATATAATAACATAAAGAAATAGCCAGATACTGGTTACAACTGCCTAGGAAAGGCTTCTTTCTATACAACACGTCATATGCTTTTTTATTACAGCACCTGTAAATACTTCAGAAATAAAAGTGCAATCTGTAGTTCAGAATGAAAAATAAATGAAATTTGAAGCCAGTGGTTAAGAAATATGTCAGTCTGAAGTAAGTAAATGCAGCTACTGTAGGAGTAGGAGAGGCAATGCAAATTCAGAAATGCCTCAGTCATAAAGTGGCAGTACTGTGTTCAAACTTAAAATAGTGATCCATTCAAGAACATTTAAACCTTGGTTTCTGTGCTGGCATAACTAATTAATGATAGTTTTGATGTTGAGTTTTATGATTTGTGCTGGGAAATGGACTGAGACTTCCAACTCATTCCTCATTAATCATTCAAAGATAATTACTTTCAGTGGCTACCATGTGGATTGGACTTGAACCAATGTCTTTAAGGATAAAAAGGAGGCTACTCCTTAAAAAAATACCAGAATCAGAATTCTTGCTCATTATTTTTATCAGATTTGATTTTATACTGCAAAAGAAACCCAAGTAAAATAACAACAATGCATTTTGAAATACAGAGATGAAGCGATTGAAGACTAAGGTGCAAAGTTGGGGTCACTACGAGAACGCTTTTTTTAAACTCTTTTTTTTAAACTTCACCAACACCTTCATTTTAAGTCCAGACAGATACATAGCTACTATGTAAGAAGACGGTTAAGATGTTTTATGCCATCACAGTCAAGAATGCATTTAATAAATCACTGTGTCACTTCTTTTCCCTAAATTCATTTCAATAAGTTGTGCAGTCTATTTTCAGTTACTTCACTGGAATTGATGCAATACTTGACTACAAAAACAGCAAGCCAGTGTTGCTATTGTGCAAAGGAAGCTATGAAAGCAAGATTTTCTTGTACTGGTAATCATCAGTCCTGAAAAATACAAAAATCAAATAGATCATGATACATTTTAAAATAAACAGTTCGTTCTACTTGAAAAATTATGTCCTCATGTAATTGATTTTGAACAAAGTTTCATACAAATAGCATGAAAAAAAGGAATGATATTTACCTAAAAAGGTGACAGACATTTTGTTTCATTGATGCTGAATTGAGTAAAATGCAGATGTAATTTAAATAAGTAGTAGAAAGTAGTAGAAAATCCTGTGCAGGAAAAGTCATCAATTTCTGTGGCAATACAAACTACATACTCGAAACATTTGTACTTGAGGAGAGATGTAGAGCTCTCAAGCTCAAACATCATCAACATTGAAATGACCTTCTCAGTCTTAACAGATATTCTACTTACAGTGGTATTTCCACACATACACTGCCCCAGGTTGCTACAGAGAATTGAAGATAGTGTTTGTATAAAGAAATGCAGTGCCACCATATGCCCAGCAGGCTTAAAGCTGTTGAAAACTTGGCCTGTGGTATTCATTAGAGTAAAACCTGTTTTAGGCCATCCTGAATAAAATGCAGCAGTAATAAAACAGCTCTGGTCTCAAGGTACAGAAGTGCAATTTTCTCTTTGTTGTGAGCTGTAATTGGTGAATATATTAGTATTTGCAACTTGCAAGGAAGAGAGATATTGCCTGCTATTGTCTTCACAAATATTTGTCACTGCTTTGCATCCTTTGCTTTCATGAAGGGTATGACATTCAAGTGCCATGAACTGGAAGGAAAGAAGTGTGATATTGTTCTTAGACAGAAAACTGAATGTTCCCCTAGTTAGAGGACTGCAGCCAGGAATCTTTCCCAAGGAAAAAATTAAAGATGCATGTTCATTTATCTATGAGAGGTTTTCTATAAAGTGTATCTCTTCTCTATAGGTGGCACAGAATGCAATTAATTTATTCCTAGCCTTAAAATGAAGCAGCATTTATCCAAGAGATTAATAAATGGCATGCAGCCTTGATACATTGCCAAAGCTTGCTTCAGTTTATTTTTGAATGATATACTGCCTTTCATAAATACACATTCATTAGTAAAAAGCATTAAACAAATGTTGTACAGAAGCGAAAACAAATCTGTTTGCCAAATTGGTTACGCTTGAGGCAAACATGAAGGTTGGATTTTTTGTTTGTTTGTTTTGATTTTTGATTTTTGAAATAAAGCACCAACAGTATTCCTTCTGATATCATTTTCATTTGAGCATTTTTATGGTTGCTTTCTGCCATATGCTTTTACAAGTAATAATAATAAAAAAGCTCTACCTTTTTAAATTGCTTTCCTGATTTATGCAATAGGTATTACATTTAGGAAATGTTAAAATATGTTTTAAAAACATATTTTCCTTCTTCACTTTCCTCTGAAAATTGACAATAATTTTAGGTACCTTTATTACATATTCTCTAGACCATTAACAAAGGTATAGAAGTTTACTTTTGTCCAATATGCAACTGGCAACAGATCTTACGATTATGAAATAAGCCCAAATCACAGAAAATCTAGCCCCAGAGGAACAGAGAGAAATCTTACTCTTCAAAATGTTAAGGAGACATCTGTTCTGCTCATTATATTCATGAGATTAAGGTGGTCAGAATATAACATTTTAAATAAAATGTAGCAACACTCATCTGCTGTATGTTCAAGTATGCCCCCATGTTCATTTGCTGCCAATCTAAAATTGTACCATTCTACAGTTGTGGAACCTATTCAATAGCAATAAAATAAGCATGATATGAAATTCCATTGGTCAGAGCGATTTTCTTTCAGCTGAACCATAAACAATCACATGCCAGCAGTCCTGCCACATTGCCTTCTTAGCCCCTGATGGAAAGAAAATATTGAAGTGAATGACAAATAGATATGAAATTACAAACTTCAGGGGTTTAATCCAAAGAAAATATTTCCTTGGAACTTTTTTTTTATTATAATTGTAATTTATTTTCTATTATCTTCTCTTTTTTTAGCTGTAAAAGCAAAGATCATCTAGATCTGAAAGACTAGTTTATTGACTTTAACACTACTTTTTGATTACTTTCTCGAAAATGAACTAGCAATTTAAAAAGAGAAAGAGGAAAACCAACACAGAGTATTTTATGAAGTATAAATATGTTTTATGAAATTTCAGTGTGTCACAGAATTAAATATTTTGTTTTTTATAAAAGATCTCATACTATGAATAGAGTCCAGGATGCATAACAGGGCCTTGACATAAGCTGTACTAATCTTCAAAGTTCTTCAACTTACAGAACATAAGACTTTTGGAAAAGTGTACTTGCAAAGCTCCACACTTGCATCTTCCATGAGCATGATCTGTCATGACATTCATAAACATGGATCTGTGGCCAGGACAAGGCTATCTACGTGTCTCAGAGAGTGATAAGATGTTAAGTGTTTTATAGACTATCCCGGGGGAGAAACAGTGCTGACAGAACATGCCATAGCTCCACATCAGTCTCCTATGAGGGAACACTTTAGTCACCTCTTGGCAGGCATATGCAGTTCTGTAGATAAACATGGCCTTTCCTACTGTCTTTACTTGCTCATCTTCCTTGCCAGTGTGGTCTACTGTGGAACTGAGAGCCCAGGTTTCTGCAAAAAGAGTGGTTAGTGGAGAATCAGTCTCAGAGACAGCATATAACCAGCAGCAAAGGAGATGCAGAAAAAAAACAATCCAGCCAACCAATCAACCAATCAACCAAAAAAACCTTCATGAAAGATAAAAGGTTTAAGAACATCACCATAGGCAATATGGGTTATTGGCATTTATGCTATGGCAGCATAAAGGCACTGCATCTATAGGGGGTTGCTGTTTCAGACAAGACTAAGACCACACTCCAGGATTCTGGGTTACCTAATTGCAGTGTGAAATCACCATGGCGGAGTAACTCAGCTAAATATATGTTGTTCTAAATGTTCTAATCTGAGCTTGCAGCAAGATTGGTTTAACTGGATTTTATAAACTTAGTACTGAAAGAACCTAGAATACAGATTTTTCAGTCTTTGGAATAATATGTGTTTTGAGGAAGGATATTTGTTTTGGGATAGAACACCTGCTGTGTAGAGCTGTACATATGAGGTAATTGTTCAGATGATGCTTTGTAAATCTTCTCTCATCTTAGGTTGCTGCTGTGGTCACGGGGGCAACAT
>WEIT01025853.1:0-38135 GCA_013389985.1 Dryoscopus gambensis | reverse complement strand
CCGGCTCCGCGATGCTGCTCGGCGACATCCCTGCCCCCTCCCTCAATTTTCCCTGCATTTAAGCGCGCAGCCCCGAGCGCCTGTAGGATAAACTCCGAGCGCGCTCGGGTATTGGCTTCGAGTCAGGAGTGTCTGGGAGCCTTAATGAGAACCAAGTGTAAGGCAAGGCTCAGCCACCTGTCCGCGGGATCCCCGGCCAAGCGCTCCGGGCTCCCATTAATCAATGGATCTGCCTCTTGGAAAGTCTCTTTAGCATGCTGGACCACTCCCCCAGGGCGATTGCAGAGCGGATTTGGGGACCTGGAAGCCCTCTGATCATTTTTCTAAGCCAGACAGCAGAGCAGGGCTGGTAGTGCCGGCAATTCTGCGATTTCAAAACCTCTACAAAAACCTTTGCAAGGAGAAAAAAAACCCCAAAAAATCCAAAAAAATTGGGTGGGAAAGAAGCTCTTTATACTGCAGGTCTGCAGTCCTGCCCTCTCTCCCCAGGAGCAGCACCTCTCCCACCCCCCTGCTTCCCGAAGATACTGTCTGACTGCTTTTCGAGGGAAATTAGCTTCGTGGAGGATATTTTTTCTTTCTTTTTCTTACAGACATGAGCTGCTTTGATTGCCTGGAAGCATGATTTCCTGAAACCTGCTCCTTTCTGGCTCTTGCAGGGAGGTTCACAATAAAACGTATTGTGGTTTTGAGCTGGGTTTTATTTAAGAAAATGCCATTCTGGGTTGTTCTCTTTCATGAGGCAGATGGAGAAGGAGATGAAAGGCTGACACTTGGGATATTTTATTTCTGCTCTTTAATTGTGGGTCGTGTTTTTTCTGTAAAGACAGGCAAGGTCTTCCCTGGGAACCGAGGGGAATTGGAGTGGAATAAATGAAAAAAAGGAGAAATAATGGCTGTTAATTGCATTTTTTTGTTCTTGAAGCCTTTCATCTCATTCTTCCAGGAGCGGCCCTGTAAATGAGGATATTTAAATGTGCTGCTTTTATAGACCCAGGAACACTTCTGGTTGCTCACTGTGCAGCGCTCACTTCGGTGTAAGCCAGGCTCCCTTCCAAGACAGGCTTGGAGTGGTGTCAGGTGCAGCCACTGCAAACCAGTGCAAAGTTGTGGTTTGACAGATAAAAACCGAGCTGGGCAGTGAGCCTGTACCACGTTAATGCTTCCATTAATTAAAAACAACTTCAGGCTCCAGCCCCTGCAGTCACTGGTGGTCGGTGTCACCGAGCGGAGCGGGAACGCTGGAGCAGGCACGAGCTGTGGAACCCAGGCAAAGCAGCCCCTGCTGCTGGTCATGGGGCTGGGTGGGAGCTGTGCTCAGTGCAGTGTTTGGTTGCTTTCTAGGATGAAGATATCCAAGTGGAGGTGGAGCAGCATCTCCGTCAGCGCTCAGCTGCAGCTGAAAGGCACCCTGGCCCTTCTGCTTGTGGGCAACCTTGTCTTTGTCATAGCTCAGGTAAGGGTATCACGTTTTGGGGGGTCTCTGGGCTTTAAAATGCTCTGGTCTGGGATGGGAACCCCCTGGGCTTGCAGAGCTGCTTGTGCATGCACCAGATCTCCAGAACTTGTGAGGACTTCTGACCTGCCTTAACCCTTTAGTCTGGGTTTAACCTAAGTCGTGCCTTCCGTGGCTAAGAGCATTCACAGAGCATTCCAAGGGCTCTGGAAGGCCATGCTCTGCTCCTGGGAGAGCATCACTCCTCGCTCCCTGCAGAGGCTGGAGCTTTCATTTGCTTTGCATGCAGTAGTTGCAGTTCCTTTGCCCTCTGCTGCGTGGTCACAGTCGGGGATGGGAGGTGGGGGTGTCGGGGACCCTCCTGAAGTGACAAACCTGTGCTTGCAAAGAGAGCACGCGGGCTCCTCCAGCCTGCTGGCACCCACTGACGGGCTCTCCTGCTGCAGAGGGGTTTTGCAAGGGTTTGCTGAAGCTTTCAGCTGCAGCTGGCTCTCCAGCCCCCTGAATTCTCTGTGGAGCAAGAGTCAGAGAGCACCAAAAGTCCCGGAGAGTTTAGGGTTGTTTGGGAGCTCGGTTTTGCCAACTGAGCGAAACAATGAGAATTTCCTTTCCTGAGGAATCCCAAATATTGCCACTTCATTCCAATTTTGTAATGAAAACACAATTGCAGGAATGCAGGGATGGAAACCTCAGGCTTGACCTCAGCGGGAGAAGGCAATGCCCAGGTCGAGCGGGGCAGGCTGGGAGGGGGGAGCACCCTCA
Organism: Dryoscopus gambensis; assembly: GCA_013389985.1. NCBI lineage: Eukaryota > Metazoa > Chordata > Aves > Passeriformes > Malaconotidae > Dryoscopus > Dryoscopus gambensis. The sequence goes on along the minus strand of WEIT01025853.1, from coordinate 35,917 downwards.
GTGTCCCCCCGCAGGCTCTGAGGTTTGGATGTGACTCCTGCGTCTCTTCCCTCCCCCGTGCCCCGAGCAGGACCTGACACAGACGTCCAACAGCCTGGAGGAGGGGTCAGATGTCACTGCTTACTGGTGGGGAGAGTGGACCAAGTGGACAGCGTGCACCAGGACCTGCGGGGGAGGTGTCAAATCCCAGGAGAGGCACTGCCTGAGGCAGAGGTACAGCGCCCACGGGCTGGGGAGGGCGCTCTGCAGCTGGCTGACCCGAAAGGTCATCGCTCAGAGAGAAGCACTGATGGAAAGGTGTCTGGCAAAGCCTGCTTGGGCAGGAGGTGTTGCCCTGAGCCTTGGGCATCCCTGCCAGGAGCGCCAGCTGAGGGATTCCTGAGCTGGCCCTGCAGTTCCTCCAGCAGGGATTGGTGCAGAGGGGCAGCAGGCACAGACTGAGCCCGCTCTCGAGGCTTTGGGGCACAGCAGTGAGGACCCCCGGGTGCAGGGCTGGTTGGGGACCCGCTGATTCCATCTGCTTTGTGCCTGGCTCTGCCCTCTCTGGGCGCTGTGGTTGCCAAAAGCCACTTTGTAAACCTCGTCCCCAGGCCCTCGTCCCGTGATACCTCCTGGAACAGTTGATGATGCAGGGAACAAAGCCACAGAGATCTTTGCTGCCAACTCCAGGGAGACTGATGGATCTCTGTGGCCCTGCTGTGGGGACACTGACCTTACAGGGGCAGAGAGTAAATATACTTAAACAAGGGAAAATGATTCCTGCCCCCCACCTAACCATCACTTCTTTATTCAGAAGGAAGTCAGTGAGTGGGCTGGCTAATAAAACATGCACGGGAACATCCAAAAGATACCAGCTCTGCAAAGTCCAAGTAAGGATATCCTTTGTCTTGTCGGGAACGCTCGGTGTGGAAAGTCGTGTACTGCATTTCTGGGTCCCTTGGGGAGGGGACACCACTTGTCCTGTAGCTGTCACCCTGTGGCCCCTCCAAGCAGCTGGGAGTTCCCTCCTTCCGTGCCCATCACCAGTGTCTGGGCTTTGAGCCTTTTGCCTGTGCTGGGGCCATAAAACCAGAGAGTGACTCCGGCAACATTTCCCAGGGGGTTCCCACAGAGCGGGGAGGGGGAGGAGGAGGAGGAGGAGGAAGAGGAGGATGTGGCCCTGGCTGGGGAAGGTGATGGAAGCACTCCTTGCAGCTGGTGGTGATGTGCCAGAAACCTTTCCCGCACTTTGTTTCCGTCAGGATGTTAATGTATCCCATTCTAGGAGTGCCCTGTGAACGGAAGGAGCTTTCGAGAGGAGCAGTGTTCATCATTTAACTCCCATGTGTATAATGGCAGAACGTATCAATGGAAACCTTTATATCCCGGTAACAAGACATTCTTTGTGTGTTTCATAATGCTCAGCCAAATATTTTGATAGTTATGATGCTGCAGCCTGCAGGAAGGCTCCTCCTCTGCTGTTTTAAAGTGGTTTTTCGGAGGCACAATCAGCTGTCTCCCGAGTTCAAAGGCTTGTTTGGCAGCTGCAGGGTAGCTTGAAAATTAAATAACAACATGAATTCATGTCTGTAGCCTGTGCTCGTCACAGCTCCCGGGGACCAGAGGCTGCAGGAGGATGTGAGAGCAGGGGGTGATGGGCTGTGCTGGCAGGGACAGCCAGGCTCACCCAGACCAGTGTCCTCTGAGCCGGGGCTGTGCTGGCTGTGCTGTTTTCGGTGACATTTATCTCTCCCACGCCCTCTGTGTGCTCTGTCAAATGTCACTGAGATGCAGTCGGTCACTTTGGTCATCTGGGGTGAGCAAGAACTGCAGAAACAACTTGGGACTCAGAGACTGAGGCTTTATTGAACTTTTAGGCACTGCACTCTCATCAAAATCAAGCATTAAACACAAGCCATGGCCAAGCTTTAGAGCTACTGGGAACCCAGGACCCTTCTCCCGAGGAGGCTCCTGAGCTCTGGTTCTTCAGATTCCCATTTGGGTGCCTAAAAATAGAGATGGGATCTACTGCAACTGTGTTTTCGGGGTTTCTGTACGTACCTAAGAACAATTATCTTCACCAAGTCACTTTCCCTGTGTACCAAGCCCCTGGCTCGCCAGCCTTGGCAGGGTCAGCGAGGTAGAACTTGGTCCCTGAGCTGCTTCTCCTTGGTGGCTTTTGTCCCTTGAAGGTGACAACTTCCTTAAACACATTTGCTGTTCAAGCTGACTCACCAGAGATGTTGCAAGGAATGGTTTTGTGTTTGAGCAGGAGTTCACGTGGCTCCTGGGGGATTTGCAGCAGAATGTTTTGACACTGATGCTGCCTTGCTTGGGCGTGCAGGCCCCGGGGGTCTCTGGTTGCTCAGGAGTTGGTGGAGACAAACACTTGGCATCGGGTTTCTGATGCAAGTGTGAGTTTGTCATTTGCTTCCTGCGGATATTATAAAATGTGGGATTACTGTGCTGGTGGGTGCTGCCAGCCAGTTGTTGTCTGCAGAAAGCAAAAGGTGAATTAAGTCCATCTCGGGTGAATGTTTATGGAAAAGTTACAGATTAGGAAGGGCTCTACGTTGCTGTGGTTTTGAGTGTAGTCTCACACGTGTATCTCCAGCAATACTTCTGTTAATTTAACCCACGTTGCTCTGTGAACTCGCCTGTTTCTGTGTGGGGTACATCCATCACCCTGCACAGAGCAGTGCTGCTGCCTCGGTGCCTGCCCTGGGCTGGTGCTGGCCATGCCCCGGCATCCCTGGGGCCTCCCCTCCTGCCCAGCTCTGCAAAGGCTCTCACACTGCCCAAGTGCCACCTCCAGTCTAGCCCAAAACACAAGAGATGGCAACTTCTGAACTCTCCCTGCTCTGCAGTCGTGCTGCTGCTGTTTAGCTTGGCAGAGATTCGCTGGCTTGGGTTGGATGAAAGTTGTGGTGTTTCTGCTGTTTTTGAATCTCTCTTTATATCCTTTCCCCTTAGATGACTATGTTCACATTTCTAGCAAGCCCTGCGACCTTCACTGCACCACTGTGGATGGCCAGAGACAGTTAATGGTTCAGGCCAGGGATGGAACATCCTGCAAATACACGGATTTCCGAGGGGTTTGCGTGTCTGGAAAATGTGAGGTTGTTAAACATTATAGCAAAAATATTGTTAGCAGCATTCAGAGAATCGCAGTGGGTGCGACTCTTGCCTGACCCTCAGTGCTCTGTCTGTGCATTTTTTAGCCCATTGGCTGCGATGGCATTCTCTTTTCCACCCACACCTTGGATAAATGTGGAGTTTGCCAAGGAGATGGGAGCAGCTGCACCCACGTAACCGGCAGTTACCGGAAAGGAAATTCTCATCTTGGTAAGGCTTTGGGGACTGAGGGCTTTGGTTGAGAGGGCTGGGTTTAAAATGGACTCTTTTTCTTTTTTGGTTAATTGCTTTCAGCTCTTACCAGCTGCCCAGCTTCAGTTTTTCCCACATGTTCTATGTGTGTTAATGCCACTTGTGAATTTGGGCAGAGAAAAACCTTTAAAAAAAACCCAACCAAAACAGGAAATTTGCGTGGTGCTTGTCAGAAACCAGAGGTCTCTGACGAGGAGTGGTGCAGAAGGGTTATGCAAGAGGCTGGCATCTATTTTAGTCTTTTTTAGTCATTTAGCCAGAAACAGGACACTCATGACCCAGTAAAACTAGAAATAAACGATTTGTAATAACAGGAAGCAACAATATCTTGCAAGACCAGGATTTCAAAGATCAGTGTGATGCAAAGCAGCAGAACCTACATGTCCTAAATATAACAGTCTAATTCAGGAATTATGATTAATGCTCTCTGAAATGGAGCAAGCTGCAGGAACTTCAGTGCCGTGGGAGGGCTTGTCCTGTCCCATCTCTTGCCTGGTGCTAAGCAAAGGGGAGTCAGAGGGGGAACCAGCTGTCAGCTCCTGCTGGGGTTTTGGGAACGCTGGCTAACGCAGGGATCAATACTGAACAACACAACAGCTTCTCTAGCTAATAAAACCACCTGCAGATGTATTTTCCTACACCAATTTAGATAAACATGATACTTGTGCGGGTAAGGATTGAATCCTTTCCCCCCTCGGATGTGTTTTTCCTCCCTAAACCAGGACACAATTCACACGTTTCTTTTCCATCACCGACAAGCTCCTGTTTGCAGCCTAAAACACGAAAGGCTGTGTTTTTTTAATCCATAGCTCATTAAAAATGTGGGTCCAGGCCAGCGTGTTTGATAGGCTGCAGCTCTGCCCAAGGAGGGCTTCGCTCAGATCACTGGTTGCAAAGATCCTTTCATTAATCCGTAGTTTCCCGTAGGCTATTCCCTGGTAACGCACATTCCCGCCGGAGCGAGGGATATCCAGATAGTGGAACGGAAAAAGTCTGCAGATGTTCTGGGTGTGTATAACCTCTTGGTACTTCCCTAGGATGCATGCCTATGCCGGCTAATGCTTTTTCCAATGCGGAGCTGGATGTAGTTTTGTCATAGAATCACAGAATATCCTGAGTTGGAAGGGACCCACAAGGATCATCGAGTCCATTTGTTGCAGACATGAGCTAAATCCGTAGGCAATGTAAATCCAGCCGTGTTGTCCAAGCCAGGGTGTTGCTCCTCTCTGCAGTCGGAGCACCTGGGCTGTTTTGGTCAACATTTCGATTGCTTTAATGCAGAAAACGTTGGTGAAAATTACTGGGATTTCAGCGGGGTGTGACAGACGCCCTGGTGCTGGATCACAGATGGCCAAGTGACTTCACCTCTCTCATGATCCCCTTGACATTCCCTTGCTTGGGGAATGTGCAATGACAGCAGCACCAAGGGGATGTGACCTACTGGGCTCACTGAAGTGATGGTGACCACACCACCCGTCCCATGGGGCAGGTGACAGAGCTGCTCAGGGGCAGCGTGGAAAAATCCAGGCTTGCCAAAGAGAAGCATGTTTGCTGCCTCAGAGGCTCATGGCCTCTGAGAGGTGGCTGTCTCATCCCTGGAAGTGTTCAAGGCCAGGTTGGATGGGGTTTTGAGCAGCTTGGTCCAGTGGAAGGTGTCCCTGCCCACGGCAGGAATGAGATGAGCTCTGAGGTCCTTTCCAGTGCAAACCATTCCAGGATGATTCTATGAACAAAAAAGGCTTGGTGTGGTGAACAGTTCCTGGGCTAGCTTGGGGTGACCTGTCTTGGGCCACTGCTGGCTCAGGGGGTGTCAGCTCCCAAGGAGGCAGCTGCTGCCCTTGGCCACCTGCCAGCGCTCTCTGCAGAGCTGGGGCTGTTCAGTGTTCGTGCTGGGCTGGTGCCGAGAGGGTGGCAGGAGCCAGGGGCGAGTGGGAGCCGCATACCCAGGAGCTTGCAACGTGGAGGGACACGCAGCCCAGAACTCTGGGCACGCCCTCACTCGGTGCGTGTTGCAAACAGGTGACCAGTGCGTTGCCATTTAGGAGAATTTCTCGTTTTATTCCTCTGACACTCCGATTTTACCCCCTGAACGAACCAGGGGCAGCACCCAGAGCTGCGCTCCTGCATGCGATGGCACTGACTGTTCTCTCTCCTTTGAAGCTGTGGCTGACGAAGCCGGGTACTATTTCTTCAACGGGAACTATAAAGTTGACAGTCCGAAGAACTTCAACATTGCAGGCACGGTGTTCAAGTACCGCCGGCCCATGGATGTGTACGAGACCGGGATCGAGTACATTGTTGCCCAGGGACCCACGAATCAAGGGCTGAACATAATGGTGAGCTTTGACTTCTCGTGTTCTCAAGGCTGGGGGTGACGGGAAAGAGAAAATCCGCCTTGGATCGAGGAAGGGGTGAGCTTGGGAGCAGAGTCCTGCCATGGTTTCTCATGAGGAGGGGAGTGACTCTTCCCAATTCCTTACCCAACCCTATTTGACTTGTGTCAGTGCTCTTGGATTCAGGCAGGGCTCTGAGTGGTGAACGTGGGCTTGGTAACTCCTCTCTGCAGGGAGAAGGTGCCTCAGGCACTGCAAGGGGATTTCTCTTCTACTCCTTGGCATTTTTATCTGAGTTACCTGGCAGGAAAAGCAAAAATAAGAAACTGGGCCAGAGAGCTTAGACAAGTGCATAAAACTTAAACCCCAATTCCTTCTCGAAAGCAAACCATGTAAAACCAGGTATTTGGAGAAAATTTTCTTCTGGGCGGCCAGCCAGAGCCAAACTCCTGACATCTTCCATGTAGCCCCAGGCTCCTCTGGAAGGGGAAGGGATGGTTGCTTGGGTGCTTAAAAAGCATTAGACCACTCTGAGGTTGTGTCAGCCGGGTGTCCCCAGCCCCAGTGGGATGTAGGAGCTGCAGGGGAGGGTGTCCTCCTCATAAAGCCACAAAAAGTGGCTTTGCACGTGATGGTCAGGGACTTGTGAAGTGGCTCCCCCAAGCCTCTGGTCACTCAGTGGCCGAGGAGGGAGTGTGACCTGTGACTCCTGAGCTGGGGTTAATCCCCACGGCAGCACCGCCAAATAACCCTTGGAAAATGGTGCTGGGCTCCGGCAGGAAGAAGTTGGCACTATGAAGGAAAGCAGACTGGGAACAGCAAAATGGGTGCTCCCCAACCATCAGGTCCGTGCTTTGCGTGCCACGAATTCCCCACACCCGCTAATAACTTCATTTCTTTGCTAGGTCTGGAATCAGAATGGCAAGAACCCATCCATCACGTTTGAATACACTCTCCTGAGGAAGCCACACTCAAAAAATCTGCAGCCCATCTACTACACCTTCTCAGAGTCGGAGAGCGAAGAGAGCCGAGAGTTCGATGGAGACGTGCCACTGGGCTTTATCCAGCACAATGCAACCTATTTTGGGAAAATCTCCAGGGAAAGGATAGACTTGGAGAACCAGGTGTTTGGAAGGCAGGACACGGAGGAAGATTTAAACTTGAGCAAAGGTCAGGAAACCAATGAGGTCTATGAAAGAGCAGAAACAATTGACTGTGAGCCAAAACTGAAGGGCAAACAACCCCAAGGTAAGGAGGAGACTTGGGCCTCACTGTTCTGCTTCTCAGAGCTCTTGTTGAGAAACGCTCTGTTTCTACCTCTGGTGGTTCTGCTGGTTTGTGTTTTGGAAACCTCGGAAAGTTCCTTAAAACATCTCCGCTCACAAATCCTCTTTGCCCTTCAGATTCTGGTTTCTGGTGGGGGCGTGTGGGGGGTGGGCACCGGGTGAGATCTCCCCGCTGGTGCCCTGCTGTGCTTTGCCTCACGCCAGGGACAGGAGGGAGCCCTGGGTGCACAAAACTCCCCGTCACAACATGTCCCATCACCTCCCACCCTTCCAAAGCCCCCAGCAACTCCTTCCCATTCGAGTCCCTTGGGCATCCCACCCCCAAAGTGCCTGGAGTGCTTTCCCAGCATGGCTGCATGGGCTGTGGGGCCAGGAGGGCACCTTCCTTTCACCTCTGCTGTTGCTTCAGGCAGTGCTGGCGGGTGCTGAGCTCCCCTCTGGCCACACCATAGCAGGACAAGCCCCCCAAAGCTGCACAGCCTTGAGAACCCCATGAGATTCCCCCTCCCCAGAAGCCAACTCCTGCCTCTCGCCCCCCGTGTGGCTGCTCAGGCTCCGGCGTGTCCCCGCTGCTCCGGGCTGCTTGTCCCTCCCAGCCTCGATGCATTTTGTGGTTGTCACTGTGGTTTCCCCCCTGTTGGCTCCAATCTAGATTCAAACGTAACCAGGTCTACTTACCAGACAGACCATGACGACAGAGACCTGGAGCCCAGGCTCACCTCCAGGGAATTCCTTCTGGAGAACGCCATCACGGACAAGCTGCTGGACAAGACCTCGGACTCCAAGGAGCTGGTGCTCAACATGACCATGAACAGCATCTTCGCCCAGGGAGAACCGATCAACTCGGTGGGGTCACCCATCGACAGCCTCTACGGGGACTACGAGGACACCGACAGCCTCGTGACCTACTCGGTCAACAGCACCTACATGGAGCTGAGCAACGGCAAGGCCACCAACACCTCCGCGGAGACGCCGTTTTCAAACGCCACCGTCACCATGGGCAGCCCTCAAGGGAACAGAACCCACAAAGCAAGGTAGGAGACGTGCCTTTAATTACAGTAAATCCAATTTATTGCTGTTCTCGACCCGTAATAGCCCCATGCTCAATGCACGGTTTCCATTCCTTTGGAAGCAGGAGGTAAGTGGGGGTGGGATGGCGAAAACTCTCTGTTGGGAGTTAATTTGGAAGGAAGAGCCAGAGGTTTGGGAGCAGAAAGTCACGAGAGCATTTGAGCAAGAGGAAAACTCGATGTCCCCCTTGGTGGGCACACTGGGAAGTCCATGCTGGAGCCATGGCCATAAAGAAGCCTCTTCCTTCTGCCTTCTCCTGACGTCCTGCTCCCATTCCCCAGCCCCTTCCTCCGAGTTCTGATGCAGCAGAAGTTGGTCCTGGCCCCTTTTCACCCACCCTGTTGAGTGCCACCCACGATCCTGCTCACTTGGGATGGCAGGAATATGCTTCCAGCAGCTCCCAGGCGTGGCCCTGCCCGGGAGCTGCTGGGGAGGCAGGGCAGGACACCGGGGGCTCCACTGTAGGTCCTGCAGGAGCAGCCTGGGTTTGTTGCCTCAGCAGCTGCGGAAGCAGCGCAGGGAGCCATGGTTGGGCAGGAATATCCAAAGCTCTGCAGGAGCAGCTCAGTGATTGATACTGGGACCATCACTTGAGGACTCCTTTAGATGGCTGGTTTGAGTGCGAGTGGGGGGGTAAAGAAAGGCTTAAAGCAGCTTTAGCAGCTGATTTTGTTCTGGGGGAGGATGGAAGGAAATCTTGGGACAGTGCTGATCCCCAAGCCTGTATCTATCAGCTTTTGAGATGTCCCAGGGCTCTCTGGGGAGCAACCTTGTTTCCCAGCCCAGATCCCATTCCCAGAGTGGGCACATGGGGACTGAGACAGGGCCAGTGCTCACAGCAGCAACTACAGAATCGCAGAATGAACCAGGTTGGGAAAGACCTTTGAGATCATCACCTCCAACCTCCGACCTAACACCTCCTCATCCACTAAACCATGGCACTGAGAGCCACGTCCAGGCTGTTTTTAAACCCGTCCAGGGACAGTGACTCCATCACCTCCCTGGGCAGATGATTCCAGTGCCCAACCCCTCTTTCAGTGAACAATTTTTTCCTGATGTCTAGCCTAAAAATTAGCCCTCCAATTAGTGTCCAGTTAGCCCCCCTTCATGGTCAGCCACACAGGAGAGCACCCCCAGGGCAGCTCGAGCTGACACTGGGGCCTTGGGAGTGTCCAGGTCCCAGAGCCAGGCTGTGCATTTGGGTCCCACTGCGCACCCCCACAGCAACCCAGCCTCTCCTGGATCTGTAAAACACAGGATCAGGCGCTGAGCTTGAGGAGATGCACAGCCCTGAGCAGATGGTTAGATTGACTCTAACTCTGGTTAGAGTCAGCTGGATTTACCCACAGCTGCCACTGCGTTATTCTAAAGACGCTCACGCTAAAGAAAATGGCCATGCAGCCAAATGGCTCAACAAACTTCTTAATGATAAGAACATGAAGACATTGCCAAGGGCTTGAATCTATCATCTCTCCTCGTGGCTTGGCTTGGGAGTGCTGCCTTCAGCTGCCAAAGCAAGCAGTTCATCCGTCCTCTGACGGAGAGGGCAGCGCCTTCAGCTCCCCTTACCCTGCCCTGGGGCAAGGAAGGGACTGCCCTGCCCCCCGGGGCTCCCCTGGGCCCCATCACATTCCCTGTGTCCCCTCAGCTGCCACCCTGTACCCCAAAACTCTACCCCAGCAGCTGTGAAATGGGGGCAGTTCTCTCCTACCTCCTGGGAATACAGGGAGCTTTAGACCTCAGAGCAGCTTGGCTCTTACAGGGCAATCACAAAATACTTTGGGTGGCTCCAGTGCAGCTTTTTTGGGTGCTAAAAAGCTCCTTGCAGTGCCCCTGTCTGCCCGTCTGTTGATAACAGAGATTCAAACCCTTCAGGAATGTCACCCAGCACTGACGTCATTTTCCAGCTGTTCTTCCCTCGGTTTTGTTCTAGAGTGTCCCCTCTTCTTGCCCCTCTCTCTCTCTGGAACAAAATACGAACTTTTCAGATCAAAACATTGATATCCAAACTAGTTTTGCACCAGCCAAAAGGCTGAGAGATGCTCAGGTCCTTTCTGGCTCCATCCTTTGCTGGTGAGGGGCTGAAAGCTGCCCAGACTGGGGGCAGCTGGGGTGCCTCTGTCTGGAGACAAAAAAAAGAGAGAGGACAAGAAGGCGGCAACAAAACAACTTGCACCTGACTTTCAGAGCGTGGGGTGGGATGTGTCAGGACAGCCTGGTGGTCCCCAGGCCTTTACTGCTTCCCCTGGCTTTTAGTTTATTTCCTCAAGCCCGCTTGCCGTGGCAACACTGATCACTGACCTGTCCCTCCTGGGTGGGATTGAGGGATGAGGAGCTCCAGCTCAGCCCCGAGGTCAGGGTTAACGCTCCTGCTGGCACCAGCACGCTGGGGTAAAGCCCACAGTGGCAGCGGGGTGTGGGGTTTGGTGTGTCCCGGGCTGGAGCTGTCCCACCAGGAGGGAGGGAGCTGCAGGGGACAGCCAGAACCGGGCTGGAGGAAACAGGGAGGGCACACAAGGAAAATCTCTTGTCCCGGTGTGGGGCAGAGTGAGGGATTCCCATCCCTGGGAAAGGGCGCGGCCCCAGTCTGTTCCTGGGATCAGCCTGGTTCTGGGGGCAGGAGCTTGGACCTGAGACCTCCCAAACCCTTCCCAAGATCAGTTTGGGGTGGACTGGGGCTTTTTGTTGATTTCCATTCCTTGTCAGTGAGCAGGCAAGGGAAGCTCAGCTCTTTGGAGCCAGTCTGTCCGTGTGGGACCGTGCTGGTTCGAGGTGGAGGAGTTTATTTCTCACCGAACTGCTGTAGTGTGGGTGGAGGCACCCAGTTACAGGAGCACCTTGCACCACTGTGGGGTGTCCTATTTCCTCTCTGGAAACAAACTAGGGTGGGTGAGTGGCTCTTGTGCTGCTTTTCCTCTCCTGGAGCAGCTAAAAACCTTTCTGGGGTGTGCTGGGACAGATCCGGGCCCCCTCCATCCTTCATCCCAGTGTGCAGCCAGGGCCGAGCCCGCAACAGCAGCCACGAGTTTGCCCCTTTGCTTAGAAATAAAAACTGAACTAAAACACAGAAATGGGAGCCAGGGACTGTGGATGCTGATCTGTGGTGTTTGCGTGAATTTGTCAGGGTTATTCCTCTACCAGGGAACTGCTTTGGGAAAAGGGGCAGCCCAGAACTCAGTTAGGGGGGAGGGACTGGTGCTCACTTTTGGTGCTGTTTCTTGCTTGAAAAGAAGACTAAAAGCTCAGGCCGGGAAGCAAATGCGTGACTTTATTATTTAGCTCATAGTAAGGAGGAAAAATAAAATAAAATAAAAGAGAAGATGCCCCCAGTTTTGTTGGACAATGGGCTGCATTTAGAGGAGAACAAAGTGACAGCTTTGTCTGTGCTGGAAATGAGCTGAATGCTGCCCTGTGCCCAAATGTCTGATTCCTCTGGAAAGATCTTGTCCCTGAGACCTTGTTATGCATAGAAGCTCTTTATTTAGGACCACGTACATTAAAGGGACACTGTTGAAAGATGTACCGTCCTCAGATGCGGGATAAAGCTTATTTTGAAGATTTTCTCCTTTTCAAGGGAGGGGAATCCTGGTCACGGGATAACTTGGTGTTTACTTTCATGCCTCGGAGAGCAGGGGATAGACTGGGGGAGCCGGGCAATATTTCCAGGCAAATCAAAGTACAAAAATGCAGATGTTGGCTATGTTTTAAAGACAATTGTCATTTGTGAGCCCTCTCCTGGCTGGGTGGCAGCTGGTGGCACACGGCAGGGATCAGGAGCTGGTGTGGGTCCCCAGGCAGAGCTGCTGTGGCAGATAAAACACTATTTATAGTGAGCTGAGGTGGTTATTTTTCCACCAAAAAAAAAAAAAAAGAAAAAGAAAAAGAAATAGTCACATTCATTTCAGTTCCATTTCAAGCGCAGGAAGCGACCATTTGCCAAACTGACAGAGGCAAAATCAACAGGGAAAATGAGATTGTTGTTGTTTTCAATCCTTCTGGAGGCTCAGTGCTGGCGGTGGAAGGAGGGTGGGTTGGAAAGGAAACGGCTGGATTCTCAACAGTGTCCTTTTAAAGGTTGATTCGATAGGCTGGACCTCGACTTTTTCTCCCAAACAACTAAATAAGGCAATTTCAGAGCTTCTGCTGCCTAGAAATCATACAAGCTGCATATCCTGCCAGGCCAGAGACAACTGGATGTGAGGATACAACCTTGTGCACTATTCCAGTGTAGCTGTTTGGAGGGTTTGGACAAAGGTGTGAGAAGAGAACCGAAGCCTTTTGTTGCAAAGGTGCAGTATCCCTGAGGCGTGACCCCCTCCCAGCACGGGGAGCAGCTGCCACTCGTGCTTGGATAAATGCTTTTTCTCACACCGGGCTGGCTCTGTTGCTCCTCTCCCCGTGGCGTTTTGTGTTTGAGCACGGCGCGGATCTGAGAGATGCAAATTCCCCACCTGACACGGAGGGAAATAAATCAGACCAAAACCAGAGCGGCTTTGAGGGGCGAGCTCCGAGACTCCGGTGCCACGTGCTGGCTTTTGGAGATTGGAGCAGCCAAAATCTCTGCTGCACTGAGCAGCACGAGTGGGTTGGCCCAGCCCTGGAGACACAGGGGAGGAGATACTGCACCTTTAGTCACTGTGTGCCGAGGGCCAGGTGTATTTGAGCAGAAAATGCAAACTTTGTTAAATTCTGAACTGTTTCTACTTGTGGGTATTTTTATCCCATTCTCTCTATTTCTAGACAGTGGAAGCTCTGCCTCTAACCGGGCTGGGGATTCTACTTGGGGCTCAGGACAGGTATGTTGTGAAACTAAAAAAAATTAAAAAATTGATTCAAACAAACGAACCTCCCAAAAAATCAGAACAACCAAACCCAACCAAAGCCAAACCGAGCACATCCCCTCCCAAACCCGAACCCAACCGAACTGCAGCCAGATGTGTGTGTCTGTCGTGGGCTGTCACCGCTCGCCTTGTAAATGCCTTTTTTTGTTTTGTTTTGTTCTGTTTCTTTCTTTTTTTTTTCTTTTTTTTTTCTGTTTGCTTATCGCTAGAAACAGATTGAAGTTGTTAAGAAAGGGCCAAGGTGTGAGTGCTGCTGACATGTACAGGTGGAAGCTTTCCTCCCACGAACCCTGCAGCTCTACATGCACCACAGGTAGTTATAAGGAGCAGCCAAATTCTGCACGGCCTGCTGAGATCACCCGGTGTGTGAGTCCATTTTATGTCTGTCAGGGATGGGAAGGACCTGCTGGTGTTTAGGGGCTCTCGTGATCTCTGCTTTAGCACGACCCCAGCCCTGCTGTGCCCGGGTGGGGAGAGGAGCTGGGGGGCTGAGCATGCAAAGCCCACCGACCTCTCAGGTGTGTTGAGGACCGGGAGCTGGTGCCCAGCCTGTCCATCATCCCCCAAAACACCCTCCCTTCAGGAAGCTCTGAGCGCTGCCTTCACTTCCCATCGCTTTGTGTTCCCAGGATCCCCAAGCGCGTGCTGAGCCTCCTCTTTTTTTCCCCCTTCCTCACCTCTTTGACAGCTTCAAGGGGTTTGAACAGCTCAGCTGCTTCCCTGCAGAGGGAAATTTCGAAGATTGTTCAGCTCTGGCAGGAAACACAATAGCATTTGGCTTTTTGATTGTGTTTTGTTTCTCCCACTCCTTCTACTCTGCAGCCCGATCTCGGCTGCGAGGGTGTAAATCTGGAACAGTGACAGAGATGCCAGGGATATTGAAACTGAGCCTCTATTCTTCACGCAGAAATGCCCTCTTTTTGCAGAAATTCCTCCCTTTTTGCCCCCTGAAGAGCTTCAAGGCACCTGATCTCCTCCCTCACCCCTTGGTTAGGGGGTCCTGGCCCCTGCCCATCCCTTGGGATGAATCAGGCGTCTGGGTCGTGCACTTGTCTGTGCTGCCCCTGAAATTATCCAGATCCTGCAGTGCTTCTGGAATTAAAAAGGAGGGAAGGAGGGGGAGAGAGGAGTTTACAATCTCAGGGACGTCTCTTAAAAGATCAAATGCGAGGATTTTACATTTTGAGCGTTTGCTCTTGTCCAGCAGCCTCACGCCCGCAGCAGGAGCTTTGCGAGCCACCCCTTGCCCCAGGATCCCATCACCCACATGTTCTGGGACATTTTTCACTTCTTTGATCCCCTCTGAACAAATTTCTCCCTTGGCTGGGCTGGCCTGCTCTGCCCTGGTTTGCAGCAAGCCGAGAGAGGTTTAACTCAAATTTCTCCTTCCTCGCTGCCTTTTCTCCCTGACATATCGCAGAGAGGCAAGGCCGTGTCAAGAGCTGTAGATCTTTTTTTAGTTTCATGTAAACCATATGTTCCCCAGAGCTGCAGTTCTTGTTACCTGCAGCCAGAGCAGCCTCCTGGTCCCCAGCCAGGTCCCAGAATGGACTTCCCAACATTTACTCTGGCACGGGAGGCTGCGGGGGAAAAGGTCTCGCTCTGACGACACCAGCTGCCGCTGCCTTGGAGGGGGAGCAGGAGGGGCAGGGCCTTCCTTGCCAAACCTCCAGGATCCCTGCCTTGGCCCGCAGTTCTGGATGCACCTGGGGAGCACCTGGTGCACAGGGGGTGTGAAGCACAGGGAGAGTTGGGGGGGTTGGAGTGGGTTGGGGGCCGTTTGCTGCCGCCTCCACCCGCAAGCCTGGCAGGGTGGGAGCTGCCGGGCAGACTCGTGGCCCTGAGTATTTCCTATAAAAATGTGTTAGTCATATATTGGTTTTGGTGGCAACCCCTGGCAGGGGGTGGCCGTGCCCTCCTCTGAGCTGGCCAAACTCAACCACACTGCTCAGGCTGGCGGGGTGGCCACTGTGATCCTCCCCTCCCAGCAGCACCCATCCCGCGGGACAGAGAGCCCAGCTCGCCGCTTTCCACCGGGAGGAAGCTTTGAGAAATGCAGCTGAAACCAGGAAAACAGCAACAACAACAACAAAAAGAGTTTGGATGTCCGACTCACCAAGCGTCCTGCTGTGTGTGTGTGTTCTCTCCGACCCCAGGAGTGATGTCCACATATGCGATGTGTGTTCGCTATGATGGGATCGAGGTGGACGATACGTACTGTGATGCCATGACCCGGCCCGAGCCCATCCATGAGTTCTGTGCTGGGAGGGAGTGCCAGCCAAGGTACCGCCTGCACAGGGCACTCCTGGAGTCTCTGTGCTTTCTCTGTGCCGGATGTTTTTGGGGGAGGGTTGGCGTGGATTTGAGGGGGCAGCAGGGCTGGCCCGTAGCACCCCCATCCCTCCTGCCTTAGTTCCATCTGGGACGCAGCAAGAATTTCCTCCTGAGTGCTGCAGCTCAAGCTGCCAGGTTAAAACTTTCATAAATCCTGGCAGGGCTGGCCCCTGGGGCTCCCAGCGAGTCCAGCTTCGAGCAGTGCAGGATCATCCTGCCCTGCCTGGCACACGGAGAACGTGCGTGAATTGAGTGGAGGGGCCAGGCTTGCAAACCATGCCACAAATCCAGCCCTGTGATCCCTTCAGCATCCCAAACATCGCCGAGGTTTGCTTGTGTTGGGGCAAGAGCTGGTGTGGAGGAGAACTTGTGCTGGAAGTCCTTTGGAAAGTTTTCCCTCTGATGTGGCTCTTTATCCAAACACTGACCACAGTCCGGAGCCAGGCTGTCCGGAGCCAGGCTGTCCAGAGCCAGGCTGTCCGGAGCCACACTGTCCAGCTCTGGACAACTCTGCTGCTGGTGTGGAGGCTGGAGATTTGCAGGTCACAGAGGGTTTGGCAGGACAGCCCCATGTCTGGCAGAGGGAGGGGATTGTCCTGCTCTGGTCTGCGTCGGAGCAGCCTCTCCTCAAGTCCTGACTGAAGTTTTGGGTGCTACCATAGAAGAAAACGATAAAGGAAGGCTGTGAAGGTGGTGAAGGGTGTAGAGGGGCCAGACAAGGAGCAGCTGAGGTCCCTTGGCTTGTTCAGCCTGGAGGAGGCTGAGGAGAGACCTCATTGCACCCTACAGTGAGGGGATGTGGAGGGCCAGCACTCATCTCTTCTCTCCAGTGGCCAATATCAGGACCCAGGGAACGGCTGGAGCTGTGTCAGGGAGGTTTAGGTGGATATCAGGGAAAGGTTCTTCCCCCCAGAGGGTGCTGGGCACTGCCCAGGCTCCCCAGGGAATGGGCACGGCCCCGAGGCTGCCAGAGCTCCAGGGGCGTTTGGACACCACTGCCAGGGATGCCCAGGGTGGGGGTGTTGGGGTGTCTGTGCAGGGCCAGGAGCTGGACTGGGTGATCCCTGTGGGTCCCTTCCACCTCAGGGCACTCTAATCTATGACTGTGATGGTGTCAGACTACGGGAGGAGTAAAGGGAGGAGTAAACCCAGGGATCCATGCCCCGAAATGGTGTGAACAGGGCAAAGCAAGAGCACAGTGACGCCACGGACCAGGGATGGCTCCTGGAGAGTGCTCGGGTGACTGCGAAGGAGGACAGGTAGGAAAGCACAGGGAGCAGAAGATCTCCTGGGAGCTCCGTGCCAGGGCTGAGAGCCAGGGCAGGCTGCAACTGAGGCAAGAGAAGCGAGGGGAGGTGAATGGTGCTGCTGCAGGGGATGCTCCCACCCTGGGCCCCACGGGGACTGGAACCTTTGGTGGCTGTAATTTTTTAAAACAAGCATTTGGGTACTTTTTGTGCTTAGATTCTCTCAGTAGTCTACCCTAAAGCTGCCCCTCCTTATGGCTGTGCTGTTCCAGCTCCAGGGGCTTGTGCTGTGAGGGAGAGGAGCTGCTCTGTGATTTACCAGTGACTGCAGCTGGGCAGCTCTGGGAGCTCACGGGGTAGCCAAAAGCTCCCTAGCACTCGGGCAGACAGGAAGATGCTTGGGCTGGCAATGCTTTCCTAAGAGAAAATGTTAGTTTTGCATGATCTGGATGGGGAAGACCTTTGTTTCATCTCCCTTCCGAATTTAGCTGACACCTCCAAATGTGTGACATCTCCAAATGTGTGACATCTCCAAATGTGTGACATCTCCCTGTGGCTGCTTGTTGTGCCTGGAGCCCCAGATGGGGTGTGAGGCCTGGGGGCAGCCCGGGTTGGGGCTCTCCTGCTCAGAGAACAGCAGCAGTGAGGACCTGGGGGTTGCACGAGGCAGTCCCACATCCAGAGGAGCTGGGAATTCTGCTCCATTCAGATTTTTAGCTCCTTCTTGAATTGCTATAATGTCGCTGTACTGTGAAAAACATGACTTTTGATGTCTTTTTCCTTGGGTTGCACGCTGCTCCTCTCTCATCAGGACAGAGGTGGCAGGGGACAGTAAAGGACAGGCAGTGCTTGGAGCAGATCCCAGCCCTTCCAGCCTGTCACACGTGCTTAGCAGAGCCAGACTGATGGTGGGACATGAACTTGTGTCCCACTGGTGCTCGGGCAGCTCTGTGTGACATTATTGCTGGCATCTGCAGGGTGAGGGATGCTGCGTCCTCTCCGCGCTTCAGCTGAGCAGGCAAAAAGGAGAGGTCAATCATGGGCAAAAAGCCTGACAGAGAAACGCTGGCAGAGCCCGCGGGGACAAATCTCACTTGTCACCGAGGACACTGGGCCAGGCCCTGCCGTGCCACCCTTCCTCCTGACAAGCTGGTTTCAGCTGCGGGCATGAGCTGGGGTCTGCAGGGTGAGCCCAGCATATGCTGATGCTTCGCATCCGTCGGGAAAAGCTGTCGTGTGTTGGCAGCTCACTCACTGCAGCACCTCCCTGCAGCCGGGAGCAGGCAGGGTTTTCACAGAACCACAGAACGAACCAGGTTGGGAAAGACCTTTGAGATCAAGTCCAACCTCTGACCTAACACCTCCTCGTCAACTAAACCATGGCACTGAGGGCCACGTCCAGGCTGTTTTTAAACCAGTCCAGGGACGGTGACTCCATCACCTCCCTGGGCAGATGATTCCAGTGCCCAATCACCCTTCCAGTGAAGAATTTTTTCCTGATGTCTAACCTAAACTTTCCCTGGAGCAGCTTAAGGCTGTGTCCTCTTGTCCTGTCACTGCTGCATGGGAGAAGAGACCAACCCCCCTGACTGCAGCCACCTTTCAGGGAGTTGTAGAGAGTGATATGGTCACCCCTGAGTCTCCTTTTTTCCAGGCTAAGCAACCCCAGCTCCCTCAGCTGTTCTTGTGCTCCAAGCCCTTCACCAGCCCTTCTCTGGACATGTTCAAGCATCTCAATGTCCTTCCTAAACTGAGGGGCCCAGAACTGGGCACAGCACTCGAGGTGTGGCCTCACCAGCACCGAGTACAGGGGAAGAATGTCTTCCCTACTCCTGCTGGCCCCACCATTCCTGATCCAGGCCAGGTGCCACTGGCTTTTTTGGCCACCTGGGCACACTGCTGGCTCATGTCCAGCCTGCTGTCCATCAGTACCCCCAGGTCCCTTTCTGCCTGGCCGCCATCCAGCCACTCTGCCCCCAGCCTGTGGCGCTGCAGGGGTTGTTGTGGCCAAAGTGCAGGACCTGGCTCTTTCCCGTGGGATGCTCCAGCCGGGTGACGGCCTCTGTTCCCTGCGCAGGTGGGAGACGAGCAGCTGGAGCGAGTGCTCGCGGACCTGCGGGGAGGGGTACCAGTTCCGCATCGTGCGCTGCTGGAAGATGATCTCGCCGGGCTTCGACAGCTCCGTGTACAGCGACCTGTGCGAGTCCGCCGACATCGCCCGGCCCGACGAGCGCAAGGTCTGCAAGAACCCGGCCTGCGGGCCCCAGTGGGAGATGTCCGAGTGGTCCGAGGTGAGTCCTGCTGGCCAGGCAGCGCCGAGGGTCAGCACCTGTGCCTGGGCTTCTCTCCCTTTTCCAATTTATCCTCATCCGCAGCCATCCGTAGCCATCGGCCTGTCAGGACACGCTGATTGCAGTCACTGCGTGTGGGTCAGTGTGCATCAATATTTTTCCCCCTAAACTGAAGTCCTGGCTCCCGTTTAGGATGGGATTGGCCATTGGTCGCTCACAGGTAGGGCAGGGGCCCACAGCTCAGATCCTCCCATCTCAACTTCCTTGGCAGCTTCTTCAAACCCAACATGCCGGGAAGGCGATCCCGACTCACGCGTGAATTACACCTCTATAAACTTCCCTCCCTCACCTCCAATCCCACTGCACCACAAGCAGAATGGAACCTTTTCCCAGCTGTGCCTTGAGCCAGTCCTCAAAGCCACTGGGAGATGGTTTGAGGAGGCTGCCCCTGTTCCAGCTCATTGGTTTGCTTGGGAAAACCTGCGGGAAGCGTTTGTGCCCCTGAATCCCTTTCCAGGCACGGACAGTGCTCCAGCACATCCCTTACAAACACAGACCCACGGAAACAACCAAACCAGTGCTGCTTCCTCGGGGTGCCTCTTCCCAAATCAAGCACAGACCTCACCTAAGCAAGAGCAGATGAGTTCTGAGCCGAGCTGTCCGTGGGTGCCAACCTGCCCCATGGTTTGCATCACGAGGAATATGACTCTTCCTCCTGGGAAGCTCCCAAAAACCTCTTCTTAGTCATAATTTAAATGTCTCCATTCCCCTGCAAGCTGGTGTGCATAATTTCCCTGGAGCTGACGGAGGGGCTGGTGCATTCCCTGGTGGTGCAGGATGTTTTGACTTTCCCAGCTGGTAAAGAGAAGCTCCCTGAGCACGTGCTGGAGCGTTATTTTGTCCGGCGTAGCAAGCTGGAGTGGTTTATTTTACAGAAATCTGCATTCTCCTCCAGCATTTGTCAGGGACAGATTGCTTGAGACAGTGCTGGAGCGGATTGTTCTTAGCCAGCAGCAAAGCTAATCTCCTTTGGATCCCATCAGAGGTGGGGTGCCAAGTTGGCTGGGGAAATAGGCATCGAAAAAAGCACATTTCAGGGCTCTGAGGATTAACATCTCGGCACAGTGCGTCTGGGCCCTGCGCTGTTGACACTTTTCCCTGCTTTACGTGATGCACGGAGCAAATGCAATGTGTATGTGAGACTGTAGTAACTCAAATCCAGCCCTAAATAATGTCACTGGGCTGCGCGGTGCCAAATTTATCCACAGCACAGAAATCTCAGTTGTGCGGTTGGGGTGGGGGGAAAACATTCTCCGGAGAGGTGGAAAGGAGCTGGCTGTTCCCGGGAAGGAGGCGAGGGAGATCTCACCCTGTCTCTCAGTGCCAGCTAAAACTGCTCAGCTCCGAGCAGGCATTCCTGGGGTTTCCATCCTCTGGCATCACCTGTGGGAGAGCGCAGCACCCGGGCAGGATGCAGCCTTCCCGCACCCTCCGGGGGTTTGGGGAAGAGTCATTTGTGCTTTTTCAGTGCGTGCTTTGAGAGTTTTATGTTAAAACGTGTGAAAGCCAGCCCCGAAGCCAGCAGCTCGCAGCTGCTGCTGTCCCCTGTCCCCTCCCTGCTGACGCTGTCCCCTCCCGGCAGTGCTCGGCCCGCTGCGGGGAGCGGAGCGTGGTGACCAGGGACATCCGCTGCTCGGAGGAGGAGAAGCTCTGCGATGCCAGCGCCCGGCCCCTGGCCGAGAAGAACTGCACGGGGCCACCCTGTGACCGGCAGTGGACAGTGTCCGACTGGGGACCGGTGAGACCCCGCCGTGGCCGCACGAGTGGCCATCGTGCCCCACCGCAGGCTGGCTTGTCCCTGGCACGGGGGGTTTTGGGGTTGGGCTCATCACGCCTGGCAGCTCCCAGATCCCACAAACCTGCAGGCAGCCTGTGCTGGGAGCTCACCTCCAAACAATTCCACTGCCACGGCTCTCCCGTGTCACCTGTGGTGGCACTGTCACCCTGAGTCACCCTGACAGGCTGCCCTGGGGGTGATCCAGCATCCCAGTGGACCCCGGTGCTTCCCCCTGGGCTCTCCTTGAGGCCCCTGCCCTGTGGGGGATGTGGTGCAGGAGGGGTTAAACCCTGGGAGACCTGGCTGAGGGCCTCAGTGGGCGTCAAAACCCCCTTGTCTGTCTGCTGCGCAGCATTCCTTGGCAATGCTGATGCTCCATGCCCAGAAACTGAACCTTTAAACTCTTCTCCCTTTTTTTATTTTCCCCTTTCTCTTTTCCCTTTCCCCCTTTTCCTTTTGTCTTTTCTCCTTTCCTCCCTTTCCCTATTTTTCTTTCCTCCTTATTTTCTATTCTCTTTTGCTCTCTTTTTTTTTCTCCCCACTGGCTTTTTCCCTTCCTGCACAATTCTGCTCTAGAGACCCCCTCCATCCCAAGCTATTTTTACCCAGGTTTTGATACATTCACATCAGCTAAAAATAAGTAGTTTCCATGGCAGCAGCAGTGCTAGGAAACACCGCGAGCCTCTGCAGGAGCGGCCGCGGGAGCGCCGGGGAGCACCAGCTGCTCCGAGCAGTGGGGACTGAATATTGGCAACCACTTCCTTGGTCCCCTTGGCCTCTTTGGGAGCCCCTCCGGGGTTCCCTGCTCGTGGTGCTTCCCCTTTTGCCTGCCCTGAGAGGTGCTGGGTGTTGGGGCTGTGGCCCCAGCACAGGGTGCCCAGAGAAATTGTGGATGTCCCATCCCTGGAAGTGTCCAGGTCCAGGTTGGATGGGGCTTGGAGCACCCTGGGATAGTGGAAGGTGTCCCTGCCCACAGCAGGGTGTTGGAATAAGGTGATTTTTAGTGTCCTTTCCAACCCAAACCATTCTGTGATTCCGTGATGACGGAATCTCTGGTGGCTGCGGGAAGGATCCGCTGAGCTTCCCCGCGGCTGTTTCAAGCCGAGCCCGAAAGATCCCTCTGAGATTTGGGGAAGGTGGGTGCGGGGAGGCAGCAGAGCCCTGTGGGGGCTCTGTCCCTGCTGTGGGACAGCTCAGGGCCGGCTCCCCGGTGCCTCCCCACTGCTGAGTGCCCGCTGTGGTTGCAGTGCAGCGGCGGCTGCGGGCAGGGCAGGATGATCCGGCACGTGTACTGCAAAACCAGCGACGGGCGCGTGGTGCCCGAGTCCCAGTGCAACCTGGACACCAAGCCCCTGGCCATCCACCCCTGCGGGGACAAGAACTGCCCCTCGCACTGGCTGGCGCAGGACTGGGAGCGGGTAAGTGCGGGCCCCGCGGTTCGGGGTGCCCTCGGCGGGGTCGGGCCGGGGTGGGCAGCTCTCAGCTGGCCCCGCTCGTGACCCCGCAGTGCAACACGACGTGCGGCCGGGGCGTGAAGAAGAGGATCGTGCTCTGCCTGGAGATTGTCAACGGCAAGATCAAGACCCGCAACCCCGCCGACTGTGACGTGGCCAAGAAGCCCGTGGAGGAGAGCACGTGCTTCGAGCGGCCCTGCTTCAAGTGGTACACGACCCCCTGGTCCGAGGTGAGCAGGGAAGGAGCCCCAGGGGTACCTTTGTACCGAGGGTCAGGCTGCCTGCAGAATCCCCCAGGAGAGGGGTGAATCTCTGCAGGACCTGGCCCGTGAGGGAGCACCCCGGAGGGTTTTTGCTGCACTGGCAACTCAGGGCGGGAATCCTGCCCTGCCATGGTGCTGCTGGGACTGACTGTGCCCAGGGAGATCAGGACTGGGGTGTTTGGGCTCAGCTGTAGCTTTATTTTTTTTTTCTTTATTTTTGCCCCAGCGCCACTGTTGGGAGTGGGGCTGGGGGTGTGCGTGGAGCCCACCCTGGGGATGCAGAATTCGGGGATACTGTGAGAGCACGGGTTGCCCCAGCACCCTGCACAACCCAAAAGGCAGCAGGGGTTTGGTGGCCAAGGGGCTGAGCCCAGCGAGCGTGGCTTCCTTCCCAGCTTGCTTCCTGCAAGCCCTGCTGGATGCAGCCTCCCTGATCCGAGCTCCAGGAGCCTCGCTCTGTTTAGTCTTGCAAACCATCCCCACAGCCTGTAATTATCCAAAGCAGCCCTGCTGTGATCCCAGCTCCACGAGGCATCCAGTGGGCAGCGGGCAGCGAGTGCCGGGCCCAGCAGCGGCTCCTCAAACCTACAGAGGATGCACAGAAACCCCCACAGCCTCACTCCAGGGATGCTCTGGGGGTTCCATGGCCACCGTGGTCCTACAGAGCATCACCTGGACTGGGCCAGCTCGTTTGGGGTGCCTTGTGAAGGGCAGCGTGGATGGTGTCAGTGCCAGGGCATGGGATCACACCCACCTACCCCCGGGTAGAAGCCGATGGTGCTGGCAGCAAAGACAGAGCACGGGGACAGCGGTGTGGCGCTGAGATGTGACATTCAGCCAGGGGACGAGTTCCTCTCCCATTCTAACACCTCCAGCGAGCAGGTTCTGGCTCAGCACACTCAGGGGTGGCAGGGTCTTGCCTCACCCCCTCTCTCTGTCCCCCAGTGCACCAAAACCTGTGGGATCGGCGTGAGGATGCGGGACGTGAAGTGCTACCAAGGCAAGGACATCGTGCGGGGCTGTGACCCGCTGGTGAAGCCGGTGGGCAAGCAGACCTGTGACCTGCAGCCCTGCCCCACGGAGCCCCCAGGTGAGCCCTGCTGCCCCACGGCCTTGATTTCCCGTGGATGCCTCCAGGCAGCACCGCCAGCATCTTATCTACCACTGCCCTGATTTGGGTAATCACCCCAGGCAGGATGTACGGGGACAGCTCTGTGCCCAAGTGACGGGGGGCTGTCCACCTGCTCTTTCTGGAGATAAATTAAGGGCAGAGCTCAGAAGAAACATGCTCTGACCTGAAGATAAAAGGGGCCTTTGCAGCGCTGATTTGGGTGCTGCTTCTGTAAGATTCCAGCTCGAGCCGAGGAAGTTCCATCTGTGCCATTATTTTAATGATTTTTGGTCTTCGGGTGTCCCGTGGGATTTGTAACTATCTCGTTATCTGACTCGCCTGCTGGCTCAGAGTCCCTGTGATCTTTAGCAAACACGCAGTTCTAATCCTTTAATAGGATTTGGGAATAAGGACAGAGGGGAGAAAAGCATGAAAATGGGAGAGAGATTTGGGGGCCAGCTCCTGGCTCAGCTCTGGGTGCTCTCAGCTGCCCATCCCCTTGGGATCTGGGATGGGGCCTGGAGCTTGGGAGTTGCTTCATGGCCACCTTGCCCTGGGAGCAGCCTGGTTTCATGCATCCTGTGGATTTTAAGCAAAAAAAAAAAAAAAATCTAAAAGTATAAATCCGGCGGGTTTGAAGCAAAATATTGCATTAAATGGAGCTGGGAGAGTGTTAAAACAGCTTCTGGCCTCATCCCTGTCTCCAGGAAAACACTTGCCCCTAACTCTGGCCGTGACACTGCTGAATTCCCATTCCCTTTCTCAAGGGAATTGGGGAATTTCTACCCTCTTTGTGTTTGAAATCGTGGATGTGTTGGAGTCACCCTGTGCCCTGCCAGGGGGGCCCTTGAATTTGGGACAGCTCGGTGCCTTGGTAGCTCCAGCAGTGCCTGGGCAGCTTGGACAGCAAAGAGACTGAGCTTCGGGGCTGGGACCAAATGAGACTCCCCAAGCCAGGCCAGATGTGAAGGAACAGCTCAACCTGCTCGTGGCTCTGCCCAGGCTGACAATGGCATTTGTGGAGGAGCTCCATGGTGTTTTCCAGGGGATGCTGTCAGGGAGGTGCCAGTCACGGCTGGGATGATGTCGCTCACCCCATGGTGTTTAGAGCCGTGTAGGGGGCAAAATGAGCTCGCGAGCTCACAATCGATTATTTTCTTTTTCTTTTCTATGCCATGCCTTGTGTTTTCTCTCGCCTGCCAGATGACAGCTGCCAGGACCAGGCAGGAACCAACTGTGCCTTGGCCATCAAGGTGAACCTGTGCAGCCACTGGTACTACAGCAAAGCCTGCTGCCGCTCCTGCCGCGCGCCCCACTCCTAGGGCCGGGCTCCTGGGCCAGGGCTCGCCTTCCCCTCGGCCACACATCCCACACGCTGCTGACAAGGATGCTTTTGGCCTGGCCTTCATGTCCCCACCGAAGCAGAACTCCTCTGCGGGTCCCGAGCAGAGGGACGGCGCCGCCGGACGCTGGGAGCGCGCCGGGATCAGAGCTGTACATAAAAGTCGTGTATATTTGATTCCCCCCAAACTCCAGCTACACCCACGCCCTCGTCCCTTGGTTCCCTCCCTCTGTGCAAGGCTGGGGTTGGCGAGGGGAAGCTGCGAACTCCGGGAGGTGCAAGTTTCCCTTCACAAAAGGGGGTTGGTTCCTCTCTCCTGGTTTATCCCGAGACCTCTCGTTAGCTGAATTAACGTGGTGGGAAGCTGATCCTCGTTTGGTAAATGAACTCAAGCCCTTTTTTGTAATATGTAGGTGTATACTTTTTCAGAGAATTTTATCTTATAATCAAATGTTAGTTTCATAGTCCTTACAACCCCCCACCCCCATGCTGACATATTGTATATAATATGGAAACATAACTGCACTTTATATCACAAAAAAGACGTGCTCTTTTTTAATATATTTGTTTACAGACAGTGAACTTTATCCATATAATCATTAATTTGTACTCATATGTATATTTTAATAAA
Source organism: Dryoscopus gambensis (assembly GCA_013389985.1). Lineage (NCBI taxonomy): Eukaryota > Metazoa > Chordata > Aves > Passeriformes > Malaconotidae > Dryoscopus > Dryoscopus gambensis. The sequence continues at coordinate 10,510 of WEIT01025853.1, read as the reverse complement.
ATTGTCATATTTATGGTGGTATTTTGTTTTATTCTCCAGTTTGTGGTGGAGTGCTGGGAACACTGGAATTGGGGCTGTGATTTTGCTGGTGCCCAGGGGAAGCAGAGCAGCTTTAAATCAGGGGAATTACAAGGATACAAGGAAAAGTCCCAACAGTGGGGGGATTTTGGGAGTGTTGGGGGCCCTTTGGGGCTCTGTGGCTTTAGAAGCTGCAGGCCTGAGGCTCCTCAGGGGGTTGTGAGCAAAGAGATTTGATACGGTGCCAGTAAGAAAAGAAAACCCCTTTCTGAGCTCCCAAGGGGTTACTGCTCTGTGTTTTTACTGCTGTGACCCCCAGACACTGAGCCAAAGGCCCTTTAGCATCCCCCAAACTGCTGTGTGCACCCCAAGTGCTGCTGCCCCTCGCCCTCAGCAGCAGGGAGCTCCTGAGAGCTTTGCCAACACCACCCCGATCCCGCAGACGCAGGGACAAAAAGAAAAACACCCAAACCTCAAAACCCATGTCAAAGTAGTTTATTCCTTTTTATTTTTTTCCCTCTTTTTTTGACTTTTTCCCTCCCCCATCTGAGATTCCCAAAGTCCTGTACAACAGATCACCAGGTGAGGGTTAGTGAAAGCCGAGTTTCCAAGCTACAAGGGAAAGAAACGAGGGGGAAAAAAAGGACGAAAGGGAAGGCCGGCGGGAGAAATCACGAAAAACGGGGAGAGAAGGGCTCAAGGCATGGAAAAAAACCCCAGTGAGAACTGTACACGGGAGCTGTACACGGTCTGAGTGGCTGCATCCCTGCGGGGCTGAGGGATTGTGCTCCCGGGATGCAGCACCGCAGGGACCGAGCCCGGAATATTAAACACGTACGAAACCAACCCCAGCCCGCCCCGCCCCAAACAGAATCCCCCCCCCAGAAAGTCGAAGATACTTTGCAAAGACTGACTTGTACTTCAAAAGGTTCCCCATGGAATTAAAAGCCCTCGTGGTTCAGAGTAAAATACCCAGCCGGGCTGCAAGCAGTGTCCACGAGCCCCGGAGGCTGCAGCCATGGCAGCTTCTTCCCAGAACATCTTTAAAAAGGGAAATCGCCCTGGAACACGGCACTGAGGGCATCAGAGTCTCTGTGCAGCCAGTCCATCCTCACCAGCCATCCCCAGGTGATGCTTTTAACCTGAATAATGCCCAATCCAGGAGAAACAGGGTGTTCTGTCACATGGAGAGTGGTGAGGTCGGAGGGGAGGAATGGAGACAGCCAGGAGAAACCAGAGCAGGAGTCCCCTCATCGCTGCAGCTCCTCTCCTAAATCTCTGAGCTGCCCCAGGGGCTCCTTTGCAGCACATGTGGTGCAGAGGGACACGCTCGGGGCCCAGCTCTGTGCCTGCTGCTCTGCCAGGGCTGTCCCTGCCGGGTCCAGCGTGGGACAGAGCTGGTGCCACAGCCAGGCTGCCCGGCCACGGGAAATGGCTCATTGGAAAACGCAAATTGGAGGTTTTGCCTAAATTTAAAAGTGTGTTGACACGTTCCAAGTTGGGGGGAAAGCGTCTTTTTTCCCTTTTCTTTTTTTTTTTTTTTTTGCTTAAAAAACCCCTCCCAAACAAATAAATGCATGTAAAAATGTGCATGCAAGGGGTGGGCACGCGCGCGGTGACCCCTGGGCCGCGGAGCCCTCAGTCAGACGTTGCGTATGGCATCACTTGGAGCAGGGATGCTGCTGATCCCGAGGGATGCTCCTCCATCCCAAAGGGTGCTGTGTGTTATTTCCATAGCCGGGTAACGCAGTGGTTTTGCACCCCCAGCCCAGCTCCTTCAGGGGGTCCGTGAGGCCACTCCGGGGGCTCCAGGGAGAGGCCGTGTGCCATCCTCACCCTGAGGGGATTGTGCCTGTCACCTGGGAATCAGCGCCTGGCTTGGGGAGTGCGATGGGCTGGGAGTGATGCAGGGCTGTGCTCACTCACTCCCACACCCACAGACCCTCCCGTGGCTGCAGCAGGGAACAGCGAAGGACAGGGTGGCAGAAAGGTGGGCAGTGACAGCCCCGCTTTGCCAGAGGACATTTTGGGCACGTGCATCCTGGGGCCCCCAGGTCACGCCTGACCTGCAGCACGAGCCATTTCCAGCCACCCGTGAGCTCCGTCAGTCACTCATCATCCCCGGGCCGAAGGGTGAGGAGGGGCAACTCCTCCGTAGGAAAGGATGCTCAGTATCAAAATCCTCTTTCTAAAAGAAAAAAGCCAGCAGCGCAGCGCTGGAAAACCTCACGTTCCAGCTGCACCCCCGCGCTCCCCACCCGGGGTTGCTCTGCTCCCCCTCTACATCACCAGCCCTTCACATTCACTTCATTTTCTTCCCCCCCGCCCCCTTTCCAAAACTCCTCCGTGAATCCCAACCAGCTCTTCCCGCTGTCCAAAGCCCCGCGGAGGTGCGAGGGCACGCTCGGGGCCAGGCGGGCCGGCGGCACCTCACACGTCGGTGCTGATGCTGCGGCTGCGGGAGAACGCTTCCCGCATGGCCGAGAGCCGGTTGGGGTTGAGCGCCTGCAGGTTGGACACGGGCAGAGCCAGATCCTCCTGGCTCACCGTCTTGTAGCTCACGCGGTCGCCCCCGTTGTGCAGCTCCTCGGGGGGCTCCTGGAGGAAGAAGGTGGGGGGCTCCTGCAGGAAGGAGGTGGGGGGCTCCTGGAGGAAGGAGGTGGGGGACTCTTGCAGGAAGGAGGTGGGGGGCTCTTGGAGGAAGGAAGTGGGGGGCTCCTGGAGGAAGGAAGTGGGGGTCTCCTGGAGGAACGAGGTGGCGGGCTCGTAGGGAGCGCAGCTGGGGCAGCTGGGCCGGCTCTGGGCTGGTTTCTTGGCGAAGGGGGATGAGGAGTAGAGGGAGGGCCCGTTGGTCAGCACTACGTTGCGGTTGCAGTGGAGCGGAGGGATGTGGGAGTGCACGGCGAAGTCGGGCTCCTCCTCGTCCTCCTCGGATTCATCCTTCTTGCAGCAGTAGTACTGAAACGGGAGGCGCTCAGCTGGCACCCCAAAGCTCCCACCCCATCAGCCCTCCCCACTGCGGCGTCCCCCGGCCTTACCTGGAGCCTACAGTAGCAGAGGACGGCGATGATACAGAGTAAAATGACAGTCGCTAATATTCCACCTGTGATGACCACGGTCCCGGCTGTCATCCGCCCTCTTCTCCATTAACAGCCTGCAAAATTGAGTGCCGGGGCTGAGGGGATGCAGTGATGGGCTGAGCTGAAGAGCCCCAAACCCTCTGCTCACCCCGCTTGGAAGTGGGCTAGAAACCAGGAGGGCTCTGTAGGGCAGAATCAGGCCAGATTCCTGCACCAGGCACATATGGAAAGTCACCAGGGAGTCCCTATTCCTCCCTAAATTCCACCTTGCAGTTGCAAGGGTTAAAAAAACTTCACGCAGTGGGTGAGAGGCTGGGTGAGAAGCAGCTCTGGGGTCACATTTGGCTGTTCTGCCCTCAGCAGGGGGAGCCAAGGGAAATAAAACCAGGCCCCAAGGGCACCCTCCCGGCGTCTGCCAGGTGGCAGAGAGCTTCGGGGATGGGAGAAGGAGCCTTGCAATTCGGATTTCTGAGCTGTCCTCATTTTCCTCTGAGCCTATAATCCATTTTCCCCAGGAAAAAAATGTGGTATTTGAATTTGGAATAACCAAACTTTACCTTTAACAGCTGCAGGGAGCGGGGTGCTGCCCTCCCTGAGAGAGGGATGTGGCCGAGGCACTGAGATCCTCCACGTCCCCATGGCCAAGCCACGGTGCCGGGGGGCTCTGGGGGCACCCCAGGATGATGCTTGGCAGCCCCAGGTGAGCTGTGGCTGTGACAGAGGGCACTGGACATCACAGAGATGCTGTGGCTCAGCTTGGCCCCTGGGCTTGCATTTAAGGGTACCAGCAGCACCCTTCTCTCCCTGGAGTGGCCCCTGGGAGCTGCCACAGCACTGGGAGCAGCGGAAGATCCCTGTCCCTGTCCCTGTCCCTGTCCCTGCTGGGCTCACCCCGAGGGCAGATGTTGTGTATCGTGCACAGCACGGACCCTGCAAAGCCAGCACGGGTTTTGCTCTCAGCGTCCCTCCCTTGAATGCTCACAGGAATCCCTCTCCATCCCAAGATAAGCCACAGCTTTTTGCCACGGGAAGGACGCTGGGGAGATGTGTGCTGCCTGCTCACACCTGCCGGCAGCTGCGAGACAGTGGCACCAAAACTGGCACAAATAAAGCTCCAGCAACCTCTCCGTGCGGGCTGGGAACAGGAGAAGGGACATAAATTGAGGGAGAACTCATGCCCTGACCACCTACTCCGCAAGTGCTTTTACAAAGCTGGCTCCCGGCTCGTGCTGTCAGGTTAAACCAAAAACCAGCCGCCCCAGCCCCGAAGCACTTCAGCACCCGAGGAAAAGCAACTGTGTCTGTCAGGGATTGAACCTGCTTCCAAGGAAAACAAACCCGCGCCGTATTTTCAGGCGCTTAATGTCCTGCTGGAGTTGGGTGAGCGCTGAATGGATAAAGCAGCGTCGCGTTTGGTGTTGCTGCCGAGCGGCTCGGGAGGAGGGAAGGGGATTTATCCCGACGGCTCCACGGCTTCTCCCACCACGGGGCAAGAGCCGCGCCAAATCCTGCCCTCGTTCCTCGGGGAAAACGCTCTGAGGAGGCTCGGGGGGAGCAGCACAGCCATGGGAAGGGTTTGAAAACGATGCGGTGGTGATTGAGGAGCTCTGGCTGCTGCTTAAAGAGGGATGGAGGTGCCTGGCTGGAGCAGGTGCCAGCTGGAAATGCCCATCCCTGCGTTCTCTGCCGCTCCCATTTGCGATCCCCACGCTGCCAAGGGCAGGGGGTGCGGGGCTGGGACGGGAACCTGGCCCTGGGCTGGCCACCCTCAGCCCCGCAGGCTCCCGGGGATGGGCGCTGCACCTCCGCGATCCCGCAGGGGATCAGCGTCTCCCTGCCGGCCCACGGCGGGAGGTGGCGGGCAGGGCTCGGCCAGGGAGGGCTCTCCGGCTCTCACACCCAGTAATTAAAGCCCCGGGGCTCCAGCCGGGGTTGCACGGAGCCAATTTCCAGGGTTCCTGTCCAGCCGTGCCCAGCCAGACGTGGCATCGTGGCCGCTGCTCCCTGCGGAGCTGGACCATTTGCATTTCTCCCTTTTCCCCTCCCCAAACATGCTTCTCTGATTAAAGCCGCATACCTGGAGGCACTAAACCCTCCAGCGTGCACAGGGGGAGGAAAGCAGAGCATGCGGAGGCCCATAAGCTGAACAATTCCTGTCTAGACCTCCTTTTTTACATTTGTTCCTAATTTCACGCTCCACAGGCTCTCGGATTCATATATTTAGCAATAAATATCCTGGTAAAAGGAAGTGCTTTGCAGCTCCGCTGTGGTCTTGGAGAAGGTATGCGGGAGGGAGCCCCGCTCTGAGGAGCACGGGCACGGGAGACTCAGTCCCGGGAGGCCTCGGCTCCTTCCTCCAGCGTTAGGAGCCCTCCAGCCACCAAGGATGGCTGAACCCACCCGAATCCAGCCCCCAGCACAGCTTCCATCCCTGCCAGACAGCAGCAAGGGGCTGCAGGGGGCTGTAACCCCACACAGGCTGTTTGCCCCCAGCCCAGCAGCCCTTTGCTGTAGGAACGTGGTCCCCAGAGCCACGGGCTGGCAGGGGATGGTGGCCCTGGGGCGACTGGGAGCACACAGGGGTTGGTGCAAGGCTCCTCCTTTCTCAGAGTGCAAAGGACAGGCTGCGCTGCTGCAAACCAAAACCATTTCCCAGCTCCCTCGTGCAGCTCCTGCAGGAGCTGTTTGGGTTCAGACACAGCCCCGTGCCACCTGCCCGCTCTTGCCTGTCCCTGCCCGGGCCGAGGATGTCGATTTTGGAGGTTGAGCTGCTCCCTAAGGGCCCGCTCTGCCTCAGCCTCTGCTCCTGTCTTCCCCGAGGAGCTGACCGACCTTCCCAGCACAACCCAGGGGCTGCAAGAAGCTTCTCATGAGCGACGGAGAAGGGGTGGGATGAGAAATCATCCTATTTCCACCCCCCAGCATCTCGAACACGGCCCCTGGACCACCGCGGGTGCCCGGTGCGGGGAGAGGCTGCTCACAGCTGCCCTGGCTCCCGCGCAGGGCTCCGCGCAGCCGCTGCCTCTCGGGAGGGCTGCGTGGGAGGAAGGTTCCGAGCAGCTGGGGGGGCTGAGCTCAGCCCAGCCCGAGGCTCCAGCGAATACCCGGCTCTGTAAGGCTGAGCTCCAGGCCCAGGGGTTCATGTGGACTGGCCTGACCCTGCCTGCTGAAGCTGGGGGAGAAGGAGAGCTGGGGATGGAATAGGAGACTGCTCCAAGGTTTCTCTTAGCTCCCAGTTAAGCCAGCTTCTAGCATTCGCAGGTATTAAGAATAATCTTTGGGACAATTAAATAAATGAGGCTTCCAGCGATCCCATCCTACCCCAGCTCCCCTCTGCAGGGCAGCAAAGTCACTCCAAAGAGTTTTGCACCAGCTGGAAGTGCTGCCATGGCAAGTGGTTAAAAACCAGGGAATGCTGGTCCCGCCGAAGCTGTGCCTGCACAGGGAGATCGTGTCTCACATGCAGAGAGCTGCATCCCAGACTCATCCCCCTGTCCTGCTCCTGCATCCCCCAGCAGCCCTGGGACCTGCTTCCCCTGCAGCCAGAGGCAGCACAGCCCTCTGTCCAACATGGAATGTGGGAATTGCCCTCATTCACCCGCGTCCGGGAGCTGGAGGTTCGAACAAAACAGCCAGACCAGGCCCAAAATGCCAGCTGGCAGCACAGCCAGGAGTGCTGGCAGGATTGGTCCTGCCCGGTGCCCAGCGCTGGAGCAGGCAGGAGCAGAGAGCCCACCCTGATGAACGCTCGGGGATAAACTCAGGCAGAAACACCCCCTACTCGGGGGACACGGCTCAAACCTCCCCCTGATGAACACTCGGGGATAAACTCGGGCAGAAAACCCCCTGCTCGAGGGACACGGCTCAAACCTCACCCTGATGAACTCTCAGGGACAAACTCGGGCAGAAACACCCCCTGCTCGAGGGACACAGCTCAAACCTCGGCACGAGACCCTGCCCCTCGTCCCCGCTGGTCAGTGTGTGCAGGGGAGCGGGGCTCAGCTCTGCCCTGCGCTTCCAAACGGCCGAGGCGGAGAAAGGAAAGGAGGAAAAAAAGGAAAAACACCCATCCCACCCTCCACAGGGAGCAGGGGAGGCCAGCGCCGTGTCCTGAAGTAACACCACCCTGCCTGGCTTGGCTCTGCTCCCCACGAGCACATCCCTGGCTGCGCTCTGTGCTCGGACAAGTTGTTTCTGCGCCGAGTGCTGCCGTGCGTGGGTGTCCTCCGGCACCCGGGAAGGGCCTCTGAGCGGGGAGCGACCCTGGCACAGCCCCCAGGCTGACCCTCATCCGGGCTGCTGGCGGGGAGCAGCTCGCTGGGTCACTCCGGGGCGAAGACCCAAGGGAGAGAGCTCAGTGAGGCTGGGAAGATGTGAGCTCTGTGTGGAACCTGGGAGCTGAGCAGGGGCAGCACGAGCCTGACCCTCTGCGGGGCAGGGAGAGGAGCTCTGCAGGTCTTGCCCTGGGTGGGCAGTGCAGCCACTCCCCGGCTCATCCACGTGCTGACACGGCCGGTCAGGCCCTGCCTCAGGAGCAAGAAAAAGAGCTCAGCACGACGCCAGGGAAACAGGAGAGCACCTGAGTGATGCTGGCTGTCCAAGATGCCGCCGCCCCAAGCCACTGCGTCTTGCTGCAGGCAGCATTCAGGACCTTAAATCAGAGTAACAACAAATCCCGCTGTAATTAACTGTGCAGGGCAGAGCAGACTGGCTCCAAGCCCTTGATGCTGTAAAGTTCAGGATAAGCCTGGCTTACACTCCTCTGATGCCCCGTAAGTGCCACACCTCTGCCCAGAGGTAAACCCCAGAGAGCACCGGTGTGACGGAAAGCCACCGCCACCAGCCTGGGAAGTGGGAAAGCAGCAAATAACCAGGAGCCAACGCCAGTTTGGTGGCAAATCCAGCCTTCCTTGCGCATTTCCCCCAGTTCCTGTAATCCTACCCAGTCAATGAATAAGAGCTGGGCTCTGGGAACGGCCGGGCAAGGTGCCAGCAGAAGACTTTGCGTGGCCGGAGCCAGCGGGCAGGGCAGCTGCCAGAAACACAGGCAGCAGCGGCGCTTTCCAGATGAAAAACGCTTTAAGCAGAGGGCCAGCGTCCCTCCCGTGTGCTCCCTGTCCCCTCCTGACGGCAGCATTCCTGGCCTGGGGACAGCATTCCTGGCCTGGGGGCTGATGCTCCGTGCAGGGATTTAAACAGCCGGGCTGGGCTGCGGGTGGGCTGGGGGCTGGGTCACTGCAGACCCCTGGCTTCGATCCCTGGCTAAGACCACCTGGGTGCTCCTCAGCACAAGGAGACACATCTCATCATCCCACCCCGTGGGAGCCCCCCAGCTCCAGGCACTCCGTGCTCCAAGGGTTTCGGAATGTTTGATGAGCAGAGGGCGCTTCACTCTCTGCCGTGCCGTGCTGGGAGAGCGCTGCTCACAAATTCCCAGGCTCGCCCCCAGCAGATGGGTCCTCCTGGGTGCTGGAGATGGCTCGGAGGTCCCAGCAGCCTCACATTCCCCCCTGCACCAGCCAGGGCCGTGCTCAACCCATCTCTGCCCAGACACCGCCCTTGGCAGAGCAGCTCCTGCCCTCGGGAGGGGCTTCCCCCACCCTGGAAGGTGCTGCTACTGAGAACCCCTGGAGTAAGGAGGAATTTTGTGAGCCTGTGGCACATCGGAGAGGGCTCCACCAGCTGAGGGATGCCTGTGACGCTGCCACGGGCTTTTAACAGCAAACACAACAGAGAACGAAGCATTCCACACCCACCTGTCCCCTTCTGGTGGCCTTGGAGCCCTTACCTGGCTTAAAGCCAACTACAGAGGTCACTGGTACGGGGGTAACCCCCAGCTCAGACTCCTGTGACTGTCCCCCACCAACACCCCCCAGCCCTCCTGCAGCCGGGAGAGCCCCCAGTGCTTCAGCTCCCACTGATGTGCAGAGCAGAAACAACTCATTGCAAAGGCAACTTACACCCAGTGCCTGATCAATTATTCATCAGCCAGGACCTTGCTGGAATAGCGCTCAGCTCTGCAGAACAGGATCCCAGCCACCCCCAGGCCTGGGCAGGGCTCAGGGGACACCCGGGAAAGGCTGAGGACAGGACAACACCATGGTCAGGATGGGGATTTAGTGCCCTGGCAGTGAGAGCCAAGGCTGGAGGTACGGATGAGCTCTGGGCTGATTTCGGGATGCATCCCCCATGTCTCCATCAATCATAACCCACAATAAACTCCTCCAGAGGGATGGAGGGACCAAGGACTGCTCCTCTCCTTTCTGCCCATTCTCAGCTCAGCCCTTTGCAGCCAGAAAAGCTCCCCCGGTGCTGCCAGAGCAGTGCTGAGGTGGGAAATGTGTCACGGTGAGCTGCTCCTTCTTCTGCTCCTATCGTAATTCAGCATAACCACATATAAAAATGGTGTTACAGTTAACTAACCCCCCGAATTTCATAATGGAAAGTGTTCTGTTAAATATCATGTGTCAGTCCAACAACTCCTTGTTGTATAAGCTTTCTCCAAACCCCTAGGACACGCATCCCTGCAGGTGTCCCTGTCACAGAACCATACTTTGGGTTAAAGGGACCTTTAAAGGTCATCAGGTGTGACCCCCCCCAGCCTGCCCGAGCAGCCAGGCTGGATTCCTGTGTGACAGCAGCTCACTGACAACAAAACCCAGCAGAGGAGGCTCAGCCTGTTCCAGAGATCCATCCTACAGCAACAGCCACTTCGAACTGTGGGGTTTCCTGAAGCTTAAAAAAAGCAGAAGTTCATGGGAGAATCAGGGATCCTCTCCCAGCAGTTCCTAAAGCAGAGATTAGCCCTGAGTCTGAGTTTCCAGCACACTTGAGCAGGTTCCCTTGCATCCAGGGCTTGCCCACCCCGGAACGTGTGCTCTGCAGTAATGAGGTGCTCGTGGCGCTGAGCGCAGCCAAATCACGCCTCGCAGAAATTAATATTTGCACAGCTCATCGCAGCAGCGTTAGGGCTCACCCAGCACCGCGCCAGGCAGGAGCTTCAGCGGCTGCAGACGCTCCGTGGGGAGAGGCCGGGCTGCTGGGGAGGATCACTGAATCACCGGGGTGCTGCCCTTGGGAATGCCCCCTTGGGAATGCCCCCTTGGGAGTGCCCCCTTGGGAATGCTCCCTTGGGAATGCTCCTTTGGGAATGCCCCCTTGGGAATGCTCCTTTGGGAATGCTCCCTTGGGAATGCCCCCTGGGGAATGCTCCCTTGGCAATGCCCCCTTNGGGAATGCCCCCTTGGGAATGCCCCCTTGGGAATGCTCCTTTGGGAGTGCTCCTTTGGGAATGCCCCCTTGGGAATGCCCCCTTGGGAATGCCCCCTTGGGAATGCTCCTTCGGGAATGCCCCCTTGGGAGTGCTCCCTTGGGAATGCCCCCGTGGAGATGCCCCCTTGGGAATGCTCCCT
>WEIT01025852.1:5256-34168 GCA_013389985.1 Dryoscopus gambensis | reverse complement strand
GTTGAGAATGTATAAAGTTTTAGTTCATGGTGCATATGGTTCAGCCAAAAATTCCAGGTCATACGGAGTTCTAAAATGGATAATTTGGACCAAAGCCCACAGAACCCATATTTTAACCTAAAAACACAGGCAGGAACAGTCAAAACATAACTACCAAATATGTCCCAGCATTTCCTGGGCCTGGGTGCTCAATGTTTACACTACCATGAATTAGACTGGGAATTTAAACATCCCATTTTGTTAAAAGATTATAAACTAAACTAAACTAAACCCTAATCTTGTCTTCTAGGGATCAGACAGCTCACCATGCATGTAATGACATTTTACACAAACCTTTACTATCAAAATCAGCTGTGATTCCTCTGTGGGCAAGGCAGTACCCAGAGGTTATGTTCTTTGCTGAAGTGGGCATTAGCTTCCTTTCCCTACATCTATTTGCTACCTTTCTTCAGTGGTGTAAAAGCAACACACTGGACAGTGTAAGATTTTTTTTTAATTGAGGACTGCCTTTTGCTTACTTGTCTTTAACTGTAGACATCCATTCTTCTGATATATTTCTCATAAGAGCAGGGGGAAAAAGAGCAATACAATTTGGATTAATTTATTAAAGAGTAAGAGATGTCATTTTTGTATTTTTTCCATCCAATTTATTTCTGGCTTCCTCTTGGGAAGGTTTTAAATACTCTCTTTTACTAGCTTCCATATTACTACCTCTCATTCAGTTTCCAATTTGTGAAACCAACACCTCCTATCCCAGGCATCTAGGAAGCCCCTAAACCCACAGTTGATATACCAACGTCTTTTAAGCATGGCTGTCTTCCCCCGACCTCCAGCTGAATGCACACTCCTGATTTACAGTTTACTTTTTCAGGGATACTTAATAGTAAATTGACAAGCAAATTTTGTCTTGCATCAGGAGAAGTCCCTCTCAGTACTTTCTCATATACCATTTAACTGCTCTAAGGTATTGTTTTGGCTGGGTCAGGGTGCTGTGAAGCGTTCAGAATCCTTTCTCTCCCCTATTTTTCTTCCCAGTAGTAAAAAAACCATCCTCCCCATGTCACCACCCAGTGTTTAACTTTTTCTTCACTTCTTGCTCTCTTCAGTTTTTCAGAGCCTTGCTAAAACAATTTCTTAAAACCTCAGGCTTCTTTCTCAGGTTTCCTCTCCTAGTGGTCAAAGTACTGCTTTGTCATTGAATTATCTCTCTGGGGAACTCTGATTTGAAAAAATGTTGTAGTAGAAGTAAAAGTTGATTCATTCAGCTGAGCTTCCATGCAGGTAAATGATCATTAAGAGTTAAAGCCACTTTGCTGACAGAGCTCTGTTACTTTCTCAGAGAATTGTTGTGTAAAGTAAGGCAAGAGAGAAGACAGATCAGCTCTTGCATATATTGATAGAAGAGAAATCACAGTATCAAGTATGTTGCATGTTGTGTACGTACATATGTACATTTCCTCAGTTGTCACAATATTCAAAAATCATTGATGTTGTGTATAAAACACTGGGTAGCACTAACAAGTATTTTCTAGGAAAATGTTAACTGGAGTTTCATTTCAAAATTAATGTTATCCACCAGGAAGGGATATCAGTATGAAAATACAAAGGTTGCAAATAAAATAAATATGCGCAGGTATGATTTCAATTCACGGTAAGACTCCTTTATATTACACTGGCTCTGTGTAAGAGCTTTAGTGCACACATGTTTTACCCAAAATATTCCTCAAAAATGAATGATAATATCTTACACTGTAGCATAAATGAAATTTGAACAGTGTATTTTATTCATTAGAAGCCAGGATCCCATGAAAGGCTAATTGGTAGAAGTAACAAATTATCTCTCTAAGAGGGAGAGAGATTCCTCTTGACTCAAATCAATAGTCTTCCATTGGCTTCAGCTGGAGCAGACCATAAACATTTTGTGCATCAGATTATCTTCTGGATCCGTAATACAAGCTTCTGCTGGCCTTGGCGTTCATTAAATTAGTGGCAAGAATGCAACTGGGAGTAAATGCAAAGCCTCAGGTGAACGGTCAGTTCAGCAGGAACTTGTGAAAACAAAATGGTCCCTATCTCAAAGCAGTTGGGTATTGGTTTGTAAATCTATCTCCCACTAGGTGATGTTCTATCATTGTGGATATTGCCTGCTGTGTCTTGTGCCCTTTGCATTAAAGTTCCCAGGCACTCATCCACATTGCCCTCCTTTTGGTAAATTTAAAAGGTTAATTAACAGGTTCTTTTCTTTAGTACTTTATTTAGTAAAATCATTGGAATCCCCACCATGCAGTCCACAAAATATTAATCTTTATACATAATCATGTTTGCATTATTGGCATAGGTTAATCTGTTGCCTTGGTGATGGAGAATCTGGGTTTTTTTGCCACAAATGTTACTCTGTTCTCCAGAGAAATAAGGTAAATGCATGATGCAAATAGCCTCCTAATTCCACCTTTCATCTGAAATTACATCTTTAAAATAAAAGTAATTAGAATTAAAGTTCAAAGTATTCTGAAGATATCTACTTCTCCCTATCTGTCCATAAATAGAACATGATATTAGGATGTGAAGAACACCAGTATTAATTCAAACTAACACTGTGAATTAATATCTACTTTACAAGACATCTCACAGTTTCAGTAAGAGACCACTACTGAGCAATCGGGTTTGACTCCAAGTCCCTGCTCACCTTCTTCCATTTACAGAAAATATAGCAAATCTACAAAGCCAGAAGTCACAGGCAGAGTTATTTTTAGCACAGTCACATGACTGGAATTCGGAGAAAAAATAGCACAGTTATTGAACATCCCTACTGTGAATGCATCATGGGAGAGAACCATATAACAGTTCTTTTTCCGTGACACAGTTGAGAAAATGCAGAAACCAAATTTAATCATGACGTGACCAAGCTTGAGAAAGATTTTCTGTAAAAATCCTGAAATTTCATTGCATTTTATTTTTTTAATTTCAGCAATGGCAATAATATGTGGTAGCACACTATAGGGAAAAAATACATCTACTTTTAAGTACAACCATCAAATTTTCACTTGCTACAATTATTTTAACGCAATTTTTTAGATCACAAAAGAGTAAAAACCAGGAACACTAGACTGTCAGTATCTCAGGAAATAGATAAAAATTACAGTAGACTGATCACTGTAATAAAAGTTATAAGAGGAGACAACCCCACACTCCTCTGCATTGTAGACAGAGTGAGGTCAACACATATCAGACTCTATAAATCAAAACCACAAGCGCTTGCTGTATTTTGTGCTATATTCTTTCTTTATGACTCAAAACATTAAAAGCATAGCTGTTAGTTTTATAAATCCAAGCCTAGGCTAGAATTCTTAAATAAGGATATGGACAGTTTCTTCTGAACTACTAACTCTTCAGCCCGCAAAAATGAGCAATGCATGAGGAAAATAACTTGCATTTTTGTCCCAGATTGTCAACAGATTTATACTGCAATAGCAATATAACAATTGGTTATACGAGGAAAAGGGAGGAACCAACACGGACAAATGTCGGAATCAATTGTTCCATCCATTCTAGCTCTATGCCTATCGAGGTTTTGGGTACAAAAATTCTTACTGCATCTTAAAGAATTAGACTCTCTAAAGATCCTCTTTTTCTCTTTTCTCTACTCCCTTGGTTGTTCTAAGCAGAGAAAAGATGGAAGTAATTCAAACTGGCAGCTGCAGGCAAATTTGGTGGTAAAAATAGGAACTAAGAGCTTGGAGCTGTTTCATAAGATCATTTCTCCAGCAGTGAGGTTTCTGTTTAGACAGAGAAAACTAGAGCTTTTAATTCTCTAGATGAGTTCTGGAAGCAATAATTCTAACAAGTGAGGTTGTTCATAAAGCGTATACGATGTCCAGCACTATTACAAAATCTCTTTGTCTTGCAACGCTCAATACTTGGAAAACTTGCAAATTAATCCATTGGCTTCCAGTCCAAAGGCTGGCCGTTGGTTTTCTCTTGCCCAGGAGGAGAAATTATAACAGATGAGAACTCAGTAGTGGAGCCAGTTGAAACATTCCAAAAAATTACTCACATTAATAAAAAATAAGTTATGTTTTGTGAACATTTTTTGATCATTTCTCCTGAGCAGAAGGGGCAGAACATTGAGGATAATTCCATGACACTCAGGTAACTCTGCAAAAACCAACAAGGCCCGGAAGGCATTCACTCAAATGGCCCTTTTGTACATGCCACACTAAGCACCAGACGTGGGCAACCCAAGTATGAGTGCACTCCTGGGTGCACAGCAAAGTGCCCCAAGGAGAGGGGAGCTGCAAAGCACAAGCACATACAGGCACAGACATAGAGATGCTGGTACTACACACAGAGCAGCCTGCAAACAGCTGGATGCTTTTGTTCTGTGTGGTGCAGACACCGTCGCATGTGGGGGGCAGGGGAAATAGGAAGCCTTTGTGCCCCACTGTCCTTTCCTTACACAGACTGAGCAACCAGGCTCTCCACCAGCTCCCTGGCTCCTGTCCTTAAGGCAGAGACAACAGCAGAAGAAAAGGGAAACTATTTAGAGAGAAATAGAGGGATAAGTTGACCCTTGCTTTTCCCTGTCGTGTGGCAGCAACACATCACAGAGGTGGCTGTGCTTCTTGCAGGAGCTGAAAGCCGACTGCTTGCTTTGTCACTTAGGGAAGCACAGCCCTCCCTCAGCTCCAGATTGAGCACAGCTGAGCTGCTTGTAGGGGTTAAGGTAGACGGGGAATTTTTAGGTACCTCCAGCACAGTGAAATCGTCAGGTGATGCAGTGAGCACATAGAGAAGCAGAACATTGATACTACAAGGGAGAGCATTTATGCCACTGTGCTGTTCTCTTTTTTAAGACAATGTCCAAGGAAATCACTCTCACTTTTTAAATTACTACACACCTACATTTGATTATAATAAAGGCATTATTATGCTGATATAACTGTTGCTAGGGAAGTGCAATAACATGTAGTTCAAAACTTGTTTTCAGTTCTGAGGAATAAAAAGCTAAGGCAAATTATGTATCTGTCACAAAATGGATAAAGAAAATAAATCTCAGTAGACAGAGCAGATGAAAATGGTGTAGCTGGGCATAATCAATTCAGAGATCTGAGGAACTCTCTATACTGTCTGTTGAGAAAAAAATAAGGGTAAAGCTGGAAAAAAAAAGGTGTGTATATCTAATGGAATTCATTCAGCCACAGGGTTTGGGGATTCACTATAGAAAAGGTATGTAATTAATTATGCTTCAATCCTTGACCTATTTTATGTCAGTAAACCACAAATGCTTATGTTCATGATAAGCCTAGAAATAAAAGTAATGCTGTGTCAGCTTTCAGGGTGAAAAACGCTACATTTTTGTTGCCTCCATGGAAGTGTGTCTAATTACCTCCTAAGGCTAAAGGGAATAGGAAGGTTAAACTGTGATCTGTTCTTATTATTCATTGCTCAGACTTCTCTGAACTAGAAATGCGTAAGGTTTACACCAAATAAATCTAACCATGTCCAGGCCTCTTTGCAAAGTTACCCAGGATTTCCTCCAGTACTGCCTTGAGGTTTGCCTGGTGTAGAAAGTCTGAAAGTCTGAAAGATGGAACTCCTGCTGGACAATCTGACTTAAGACCAAAGAAATGTCACTTTAGATATTAATCCTGAAGTCATACAGCAGGGCACAAAATGGTTTAATAGGTCTTTCAGCAAGTCTTCTAGCTAATGGAGGAAGCTAAACTCCTGAGAACCTGAGCAGCACTCTAGTTCAGGCCAGCTGTGTCTCAGAACAAGGCACAGTCTATCTGGTTTTGCTCTCCTCTGTGTCATCTTGAACCAAGTATTGCAGTGTGTCCCCCATCTCAATAAAAAAATGAGCTTTATCTGTCATTCATGGCTAATTTTGGTTATGAACAAACTTCATGAGAGGAATCACAGTAGTCACCCAGCCACATGTCAGAAACTGCAAGGTGTTTTGTGACTTGTGAAAAATACAGTCAGGTCAACACAAGCCTGCCTGTAACAGAAAACTAGGAGAGAAATATTTCACATTAATTCTCTCATAAAACTAGAAACTCTTGGGAACAGAAGAGATTCTTTTCTTGTCCCTGATTTTATGCTAATAACGCTGTATCTATTATATTTGTAATTTGTGAACTATCTTATTCTAAATTTGCTGCAATATAATTATCATTCAGTTTTCAAGGAAAGTTTGGACCCACCGTTACTACTCTTTGGCCATCTTCCTGAAACCAAGAGAAGACTCTTAGTAATAAATATTTAACTATGGTATGCTGTTGGAACTTTGGGGTTGTCCTGGTTTTGGCCAGGACAGGGCAAATTTTTTGCAATATCCAGGAGGTGGTGTGACCAGGACCCTAATGGTATTTGATACCAAGGGACTCTTTCTTGCTTCCAAGGAGAAGGGCTTTCCTTCCAGTTGGGAAAATGTCTGTCTCCAGTTGGGAGAGATGTCTGGTATTTGTTTATTGTTGTGGGGTCTAGGGTGAGCATTTTTGCATGAGTACCGTTCTCTTTTTTTGTATACTTTTATTATTAACATTTTTGCTGTTACTGTCCCTTTTTAATCTCATTGCTGTGTCCAATAAATTGTTCTTATCTCAACCTATTATCTTTGCCTTTTATGCTTCCAGTTGGAGGGGGAGGACATGAAGTGAGCATCCTGCTGTGGTTTTAGCAGGAGCCCTAAACTGAAGAAAACCCTTGCTAAACCACATCACGGGTATAGAGGAATGTGACATGAGAGAAAAGACAACTAGAATTTAAACTGTTGTAAAGTTGGCCTTATTTACTCTGAGAAGTAAAACTAGTTTAAGTAAAACACATCAGTTAACACCGCTTCCACTATCAGCCTTTAGGGTCTTTGGAGATACTACCACTAAGTCCTCTAACATTACCATTTAATGTATTGCCATACAAATTAACTTTTACATTTCTCCAGATTTCTTTTTTCCTGATCACTTCCACAGTGATGTATCTCTACATACCTGTATTCAGCACAAAGCTGTAAACTTAAGAACAAATATATTTATAATGATTGAAAAAAACCCACGCATTTTTATAGAGAATCACTGAATGTCAAAAGTCAAGTCTTGGTGGATTTTATATTTCAAAACTCTTTTAAGAACAGTTTTTCATTAAAAGAAAATATTCACCTTTTTAATAAAGATTTGTTTATACAACATAGATTGAAAGACATTCATTATGTCAGTTGCAAAACTCACACTGAATTCAGCAGAAATCCTGCAATCTAAGCAGCAGGATACTTTTAAAAGATGTTGGAAGAACAATAAATTGGGAACAAAAAAATCCAAATGTTTGTAAATAAAATATGATAAAAAAGTGCATTTTTAATAAAAATGTTCTTCTATACTCCCATGACTGGCATGAAGTTGATAATTCACAAGAAATCAGAATTTTAAATGGAAAGATAAAACAATCAACAAAGCCCTTTTTTTAGTGACTCAAAGCTACATTTTCATTTTAACACATTTCCTACTGATTTCTTGGTACATGTTTCACTGAAGTCTGTAGTAAACAAACTTCAAATGATGCTTATAACAGGAGTACTGGATCTGTCAGCTGCTGCTCTGACAATTTTTATATCATTCTTAAAAGCAAAAGAAGAAAGAGAGGGAAAGTAGGAAAGAAGACAGGGAGCCAACAAATATTTTGAAGGGTTTTTGAGGAAAGTGCACTATACCAGAAAGTGTACTACAGGAAATAAGACAGACACACAGTTCCCTGCTGGTGTATGTGGAGGGCACTCACAGGAAGACTCCCAAAGCCAAGTCTAAGAAGCTCCAAATCATGGTAACATCACTTCTTTTGACTGCTACTAATATTTCTGGACTCCAGAGCCTTCATTGCAAGCCCTTGTCACATGAATTTGCTTATTTTCTGGAGAAAATTAACCAAGGTTTTAACATGCGCTGCTTTAAAAGCAGGTCTGGAAATAGAAGTTGCTTGTTTTTCAATTTAACACAAGCTCATCTTGTTGCCTTTCAGGCAGGAAAAAAACAAAAATATAAATAAGATAAATATGTAGCCCCCAAGACCACTTTCTCTTCCTGTCACAAGAATTTGCAGAGTTCATGGGCTGGATCCTACATCCTTTTGAAGAGATCTAGGCCTTCAGTTGAAATAACAAATACTCACACTCTCAAATGCTGAAATCTGAGAGTCATTCCCCACAGGAAACTCAAGCAGATAAAAACTTTCCCCAAACTCTATCTTCTAATCATTCTTCAAAATAGGATGCACAACCCTCATGTTGAAGGTCAGGTGTTGGAATCAAAAAGAGGTATGCATAGACTCTGATTTATCTAAGAAAGGAGGAGCTTCTAAAGTATGGTTATGCTATACACTGGATCGAGAAGAGGCCATGCATTCAGTGGTGGCAGTTCAGCATTGCTGTTCACAGCTGTCTACGACATTGCCCAAGGCAAAATAGAACAGCAGAAAGTGATGTGTCCATGTTTCCGCCACTCCTGACTCTTTGCTTAAACCACCTGTGAAGGTGAGTTGCTCTTAAATAACAACTAGAAACTGGAGCGTGGAAAGTGTAAATACAGATTGTTTTATGCTGAGTGTGTGCTCAGAACAGTAAGCACCAGCAAAGAGTGTCAGCTCTATGCAGTAATGCCTGAAAAGGACAGTAGTGGTGGATGTACCACAGAACCCTGTGTTTTTCTAAAAGACTGGGGATTGGCTCAACTTTTTTGCATTTAACTTAGGAAGAAAAGTTTTTTAAATTAGGCTTTAGTAAAATCTGAGGTTAGACAAGTATTCTCGATAATGTCTTTTTCTCTGACTAAACCAAAAACCCGCACTCAGGGACAAGGATTTAACTTTGATCCCTGGAGTACTTACCTTCCTCAGGATGTTCCTGTTGATCTGTTGACTCCTTTACTGATATACCAGCAGACAGAAGACAGTCCACTTCGATTAAATGTCATTTTGCCTGCCCAACAGGGACTTCAGTATGAACTTAGTCCTCACTCTCATGTTCGCATTGAAATACCACCCTTGCAACTGCTCCAAGTCAGGGCCTTCTGGGTTTTGTCATTTTGGTTTGGGCTTTTTTTAAAGGGATAGAGGGCAAGGATCATCACAGCTGCTTTTCTTCAATTTCTGGGGTCTGAAATCACCAACCAGGGTGAGGAACTGGAAGAGGAAGTCAGCAGAGAAACTTGGGAGAAGTGGTGGTGGTCATAAGAAGAACAGCAGAGGAAAGGCTCAGTCGGGAAGTCCTACTGTATGAAGACTGTGAGAAGTTAAAACAAGAAAAACTACATAGATTGTCCACTCTGAATGATCTGACTGCTCTAGGCTCATAATTTTTGGAGAATGACTGTAATAAATATCTTGTTGCAGAGATGCACAAAATCTGTATCAATTTTAGGCATAATTCTGCCAGACACTTTGCAGCAATTAAAGCATTAACTATTGTTTCATAGCACCCACACAATGCAGAAGATATGATATAAACTGATCTCACAGAAACATTTCATCTGAGGGCTAGAAACATCTGATTATTGTTAAAAATGCACAATATATTTATAACCAACCTTCCAGCTAAAACCAAGTTACCCAGAACTGGAAGGATCTAAAATCTATTTATGCAAAAAGACCAACACTAACAATACTCAATAACTGCCTAATCATGAAGTAGATTATGTCTAGGAATAAAGAGAGTTTTAGGTATATATCATTTATTAGCCCATTTACAAATAGTTTATGAATAACTAAGAAATTTTTAATAACACTCCTGAACATGTCACAATCACTGATAATGTGTACTGTAGCTTGTTATAAGCAATGCATTGTTATAAACTATTCATAGATTTCTAGGACTGTTTAAAGGCATTTGATCAAATTTCTGCTGAGTCATTAATGACATGTTGCAAACAATTCATAAAACCTTAATGCAAAGTTTTATAAATGTTTATTTTGACTTTTAAGCTACAGTCCTTATTCTTCGTGTAATGGTTAAATCAATGTGTGAAGAAAATTAATGGAAATTACTATTGCAGAAAGCATATTTTTGCCAAACATCATTTTTCAAGAAAATAATTGTGTTTAAAGACTGGAAATCAAGATGAATGTTTCTTCACATTCAGATTGCAAAGTGTCTTATGCTACTAATTTACTTTATCAGGTTATTTTATGTGCCAAAGTCCCAGGTTGGACACCTTCTCTGTTGATGCACAACTGTCAGAAACAGCTATAAAATAAGCCATGGCATTGAAACAGGAAAAATACCAAATCCGAAGTGGTGCCATACCAAAGGCAATTCTGGTGCCTTTAATTCATTCTCCCTTTCAGGCTCAAATCTGCTTCCAGACTGCTCATTTATGATACACCTGCGTCCTACCTTCACAGTTTTATTGAATTTCTGACAATTACATGCAGCCTAAAATCTGGTCATTTGCTTGCATATATGTTGCAAAGGGATGATTTAAGTCATCTTGAAATTTCATCTCTGCTTCTCATGAGCCTTAATTGTATATGTGCTTGTCTTCCTCCCATGTACTGTCTTCTGTGCTGAATATTTAATTATTGTGCCCTTTAAACAATGAATTGGTGACCTACTGTAAAGAAAATAAAACTCGCTGTTTAAACATTTACCCAAAACCTGAGTTAAACTAAAGGGTTTCTATTTGCTTTTTAGTATTCTGAAAAAGTTCAACAAAGAAAATATTTAGAACTTTTCTAGTCACTGTTGAGGAATGATTCTTTATTCGTCTCCCTGTCATCTTCCTTCTTATAGGGTCCCTTTATGGATATCTGTATGGCCTTTTGCATTTTCACTGTCCTAGGTTATTTGAAGAGACATAATGTCTGTACTCATCCCTGTGTTGTTTGTGCTTTGCTGACATCCACTGTGATGAAAATCAACACCTTTGCCAAATTCTGTTTTTCCCTTTCCCAGGAGTAAAGGAACTAGGCTGATTCAAGGTATTATTAAAAAAATCAAAAAGGGAAGATGTGTGAATTTCTTAGCCATTTCTTTCCTTTCTATAGACTAGAGGGCTGCGTTCCTCCCATGTACCAGCACCAAACATTTGTCTTTCAGACTACCAATACACATCTCTTCTGTGAAAAAGATTTCAGAATAGGCAGGACTGCCATATCATTTCCAAGTGAAAGGTTTTCAATGTTTCTCTAATCCAACTGTTTTTGATAAAAAAGTAGAAAAGCCTCAATTCCTCTCATCTGTCCTTAAAATGACCAGCCAAGTCATTGTGTCGCTGTGCAACCACATTTTCAATCTAAACAAGCTACGTGCAAAGTGCTCCATCAGGAATCCCATTCCAAAGGTGCACTCTGACGAATGTACCCTGCAAGCCTGGTGAAGTTGGTTCTCTGGTATCAACTATTTGGCAGCTCACTGTTTGCACAGCGTAGTCTGGTTTCTGCTTGGAGACAATACCTATTGTAGTCATACTATTTACTCTGTAAATAGAAACAAAATTCCCCAAGGGAACTGAGGCAGTGACAACACTTTGCTTTTAACTATTTGACTAAATTAACCAGCTCTGATTGTCTCAGATTTGATCCAGTTTATACTAATTCCATTATTAATTCAGTCTTCCTCACACAGCTTACAATGACCATGCACAAACCTGTTGTATGAAGTGAAATAATTACTTAAGGCTTATAATTGATAAGGTATCATGCAGAGTATTATCAGCTTGCAGTCTGGCAGTTTCATTAGTCTACATGCTACACAGACTTTTATTATCTTTGCCTCTTGATCTAAAAACTCATTAGGCCTGTGAGCATGGCATACCCAAACATTTAAAGCTGATAAAATAGAATTCCCTATTTTCCAGGTCTCTTTTCTTTGTATGGTAAAAAATTATTAAAGCCTAGCTTGGTGAGAAAATCCACAAACAAGATCCTGCTCTAGTACTAAGTCCCACATTTCTGAAGATAATCCAGCCTCTCTGAACACAGGCTATGAGTTTTACATAAGAGCATGTTATCCTTCTAAGTGGCTCAACTATACCTCAAGCTATTTTGCTACATATCTAGGAAAAAGTGGGCCAAGTGGTGGGACTGCAAACTGCCCGAGTAACTCTGAAAAAGAATTCAGCCACTTAGGTCTTTCTAGTCAAGGCAATGACACTTATGGGAGTTTTTGAATATTCCTGAGAGTTTATTTCAGTTTATTTCAATTAGGGATTAAAGAGGCTACTTGCATCTTTCTGCCTCTAGTATTTTTCAAATCTGGCCACTAAGCCATGTAGCCTAAAATCCTGAATATTTTTGTGCCAGAGCCATAATTCCTCACTAAGCCTTGGACTGGCTGATCACTGTTCCCATGAGTTTCTTACCAAACAATGACATATAGAATATAATTCAAAAAAAATCAGCTCACTTAAAGAAATATTATACTCTGATTGCTGTACCTCAACCCTCACTTGCAATGACTTCCTACTGATATAATTGGAAGAATCTTTCTTTCCTTTATCTTGAAGAAGAGTATGGATAAAACCAGACAGATCTTAGCTTTATTTGCAAGAGATAAATAAAACTCTACAAAAATGAAGTTGAGAACACACCTCGATCACTCGCCTCAAATTTTTATTTATGTGTTTACAAAAAATACATTGTTCTTTCTAATCATATGAGTTATTCATGGGATACTCTGCAGGACAGTGAGGTGATTAACTGAAAAAAAAATTGGGAGCAAGCATTTTATTTTTCCTGTGTGTAAATACGTCTTGTTTATGACATTCGTTTAGCAATTAGAATACTGAAGAAGTATTCAACACAGCATAGTCAGAAGAGCCAGAATTAATTTCTGGACTTTATTTCAGGCATAGGGTGAAAGTTCAATCTAGCTCAGAAGACACATTTAGCTATTTCTGATTTTTAAATCTCGGCTTGTTCCTGCCTATTAATTAATAAATTTGGTTACGCCCTGCAATGGTTGAAGAAAGTCCATCTTCATATTTCCATTGTGACATTTCATGGGATCATGGGAACTGCAGACACTCTTTTTTTTTATTTTATCTTCCTATAACTAAGAATACCTTAAACCAAAATATTCATTACAGACAGTTTTTTAAGCTATCTTGAAAATTAGTCTGTTACTGAAGTTATTTTGCCTAATACACTATTTTCACCTTTCTCCACTTGTTTGAAGAAAATTATGTTAAAAGGTCTGTGTTACAACAAAACCATCAGAAACATTTACTTACTTGTAAGGTTATTCTGAATTTTAATGAAGTTAATGTATACATGCCATTAAACTCAGACTTTGGCATGGGCTGAACCAGTTCCAGGTTCATAAGCACATGTTTTTAGAAGTCAGTACATAAAACTGCCTATCCAGAGAAATTCTTTGGGTCTGAGATGGTATCGTACAGAGTTGGTCCTCCCATCTACATGCTTCTCCTCATGCTTGGAACCGTAAGCAGATTCATCATTACAAAGAAGCCCTCAGGCAAGGATCTGGTACTCAGCTTTGAATAAAACCTAAGTTCCCCAGCAAGAACCCAGATCTCTCACCGAAGATCTGTTTCAGTAAATTACTCTCCTGAAAAACAATTCAGTGAGCATTCCTTATGATTTCTGCCACTGATGACAAACCCTGCATCTCTCTCCGGTGTATATCGATACAGTTTACACAGACACAGAAATGGAATGGCATCTCTAGAAAACAGTAAATTCTCGAGCCTTATTTTACCCTCTCTCTCTGCTTTGAAAGGAGGAGATTTTCTGTGGTGTAAAAGAATAATTATTTTAGCCGGGTCAGAAGACACTGAAGACAGCAAGGAGACATTTAAGTCATTGAGGAAATTAACAGGGCAGCTTAGAGTTATGGGATTAAAATGCACTAAATGGCCTCCAATGTCGACCCTCGAAAATTTTAAAACTGTTCAATCTCTGAATGGGCTCTGACCACCAAAGACATCTCTCAGTTATTATTTCAGTTATATGGTGCAGACTCAGGCATTAGTAAAACAGCAATCCTCAGATGATTCATAGCTGGGATTTTCATGGACACAGGAGGAAAAAGCATACAAAACTATGGACATTTTATAACATGGATCACAGCTCTATGGAAAGGATAAAGCATGCAAGATATTCCACAGCCATGGTACCAAAGGATGTAGATGCCTCTGATCTTACTGTGACTAGCACCACCACATGCAGGAACACTGTTCTTATATAACACACCCCGATGCTCAATTCTAGGAGCACAACCTCAGTACAGACCAGCACACATTATTACACAGCACCAGTGGGGATTTTCTTTGTCTCTTTGCTCCCTGATGTTTTTCCCTGTTAATCTTGTTGCTCTGCTGTGTTAGGTTTGCATTCCTGTAAGGTTCTATCTCTTCTACTCTCTTAGTAAGAACAAGACTGTGAGATTTTCATGATTCCCAGCCTATGAAATGCAACGTATAGGAGTTATAAAGAGAAGAAACAGTAGCTAGCTAAATAAGCACAGAATGAGTAAAATTGTGACCAGAAAAAAAAAAAAAATTAAAAAAATAAATTATGTAAGATCATGATTCCTTTTCATTTAGAAGCTCAGTGGATTTTTCCACACGATGCATTACTCCAATTTGGAAAACAAACAAATTTAACCCAGTGACCTCCATCAATAGTTCAAGGTTCATTAAGGGGTGCTGAAATCCCACTCTCATCTCCATAGTCCATTTGATGGATGTAGGGGTGGCTCAGCCTATTCTTAGGCTGCAGCCCCGCATTGCCAGCCAAAGCCTGGCCAGACAGTGGGTGGATTTCCCCGCCTCAGCTGCATTGGTTCTGTGTTACAACTCCGCCTCCCAAACCCCTCATTGGATTGTATCCCAGTTGTGTCCTCCCCTCTCCCTGTCCATCATTGGTTCCCCTTATGTTACCACCCCCCTTGAAAAACGGGCTGCCCGCCCATCTCAGGACCAGTCTAGTTCCTGTTTTCTTCGGATAAACAGCTTCTTGAACTGAGCCCTTTCTGCCTCCTTTGTTCTTGGGGAACGCTTTTGCCTTAAAATCAGGCTACCTGGCCGAGCCGCCTGAAGAGGGAAAAAAGCGCATCTCTCTCACCCGGCTCCGTGATTCTCCCCTGCGTTTCCTCTGCTGCCGGCTGAGCGGCGAGGACGCTTTGGAGACGCCACCGCGCTGCCTCTGGCTTGTGAGCTCGGCCAGGGAAAAACCTGGAAAGCGTTCAGATGGACATCTACATCATGTCTTAAAAAACAGACAGATGAAGAAATATTTAACTATTTAATGTATTTTATACAGTTTTAAGAACTAAAAATGCCAAAGTACACAGATAGGTCTGATACCAAAGCTGGGATACAGATATTTAAATATTCAGAGGAGACGGACCCAGGGTTTTGTGTCTGCCTTACCAAAGCAAAGGCCTCAGCTTTGAAAAACACATTTGAAGAATTCAAAACAGACTTAACTCAAGTTTAAATAACTAAATTATATCACTTTTATCTATGCAGTAAAACATTGCTGTGAAAAATATTAATTCTTGTTAGGAATTGTTGCGTTGAGACAGTTTGTACCACCTGTTTAGCACAGAAGGGGAATTGTGAGCAAGCAAGTTAACTAACCTGTTTTTGCTAAAAATATATGCAGGTAGATGGTTGTTAACTTTTATATTTATGTTATTTTAATTCAGTTCTATTGTCAAACTATTCATGTCACTAATGTCCCTAGCTGGCATAATTCTGTTACTGGGTCATGACTAATTTGCAAACCCAGGAAGAAAAAAAATCACCTTTTAAATCAAAATCATAAATACTAAATGTGAAGGCATTTAAAAACATTTAAAGAAATATTTATCAGAAAGTCAAGGCTCCAAAAGATCATTAATTGAGGAAGAAATGAGCAAATCAGTATGCCGAAGTTTGAGTAGAAGTTAAGGTCTATAGTGCATAGAAGTCCAGCAAGACCTGGTTTTAGCCCCCTGTCACGAGGCAACAGGTCGAATCAGTCCTTAAAGTCATGCAAAAAGTGAGAAGACATTATCTGGGAATCAGAAGGGGAAGTCATGATTTGATACCGAGTCGTATTGATATTATTTAACAACATTTGTTTTCCCTCATAAAGCATCAACTGAAAAATTGTTAACAAAATACCTGTGTCAAAAATTAAACACTGATTGTTGTCAATAAATTAGAATGTTGCCCAAGCACGGCCTACATTGCCTACTTAACCTCTGTATAACACTGTCATTTCTTTTCCACCCACATTCATTCTTTAGTCTATCAACTTCTTCTTTTCATTGTGTTTGACAGTTATCTTAAAAAGACTACGGTTTCTCAACAACATGTATGGAGGGATTTGACCTCCTGGGACAAGACACAGCAAAATAAACAAAAAAAGCAAAAACTTAACTTTTCATTTATCAGCATTGAAGCACAACTCAGCCCTCAGTAATGTCCATAAAGTACCATAGAGGGTTACATCCAGAAAGGAATGAAATTAAAGTAATGGTTTTCTAACCCTGATAAAAGAATGACCTATCAATTAATAGATGCTAATCAGGACAGGCTGCTCAAAACTAACAAGCTTAGTTTCAGAGACCACAGAGAATTTCTGCAGGTGTAGGGAGATATAGTACTTCAGAGGCATTGAAATACTTGGTTATGGATTTTTATTCCCTTGCTCTTTTGATATCTCATTAACAATGCTGAATGACTATCCGACAATGTGCAAGCCTCTCCTGTATGTTCTCTTGCTATTCCATTAAAGTAATTTTGTACAGGTTTCCTAACTTCCACAGTAAATTAAAACTATTTTTTAAGCAACCTTTTTTATGAGGATTGAGTTTTAAAATTTGACCCTTAAGTTACCACACCTGCAATCTCATCTATTAAAGACAAGCAAGATAATGTGATTTATTCAATCAGTCTACCTTTTATAGTACAGTTTAATTTGAATTTTACTTCCAAAGCCTCCTTTTGAACAAGCTTCAAACAGAAACAATAACTTTGTTCCTCAGAAACTGATTTTTCAAGTTATAGCTCAGCATCTAAACAAGGGAGAATTAATAAGCCAAAAATAACATTAAGAAAAGGAATTATTTTCATAAACCTTTAAGGGGAAAAACTCATCCTAAAAGGATCCATCTTGTATAGTAACAGAACCCCATATGAACATCATATGTGTGCAGATACAGCTGTACACAGTTCAAGAAAAACATAGGAAGTTATGTTAGATCTAATTTAAAGCAATGAGGAAGGTCAAACAGGCAAAAAAAATTCATCTTCCATGCTAGAGGCAGGACTTAAAGAAGACAAAGACACTATTAAATTCTCTATGCTCAACACAGACCTGATTTCTTCCCCGGACTGGTTGTCATCATGAAATCTGAAAATTAAGGCAGATCTTGACCAGGTTTGACAACACTTAATTCTCAAGGACACTTCACTCTAACACGGACAAGGTCAGATTAAGTCAAACCAAACTCCTGTTGTCAAAGCTAGAGTTCAAAGCATACTGATCCTAGAAGTGTAAGACATATATAAGCTGTTCCTGTGCATTCAGGCAGTGATGGCTGTACACCTTATCAGAAGCCTTCTCATGAAGCCTCCAGTTGGTGCTCTCCTTCTACTCACTAGTTGGGGTTAGGGGAAGCATGTTCTGAATGTCAAATACTTGAAAAATATTCAGTTTCTGAGGAACAAAGTTATTGTTTCTGTTTGAAGCTTGTTCAAAAGGAGGCTTTGGAAGTAAAATTCAAATTAAACTGTACTATAAAAGGTAGACTGATTGAATAAATCACATTATCTTGCTTGTCTTTAATAGATGAGATTGCAGGTGTGGTAACTTAAGGGTCAAATTTTAAAACTCAATCCTCATAAAAAAGGTTGCTTAAAAAATAGTTTTAATTTACTGTGGAAGTTAGGAAACCTGTACAAAATTACTTTAATGGAATAGCAAGACTAGGAGGGTGGAGGAAGACTAGCGCTGCTGCGTCCATTAAAGGCAAACAAAATCTGCCAAAGGCTTTTGTCAGAAGATAGGAGCAGGTGCTCTCTTCAGGGATTTAACAAAGACCTGAAGGCTCTTTGGCTGATTTGTGGTAGGGTTTTCACTAGCAACAAATTATCAGGCTACACAAGGGGCTGCAAAGGTATTACTCAGTCCTATTTGTTATACTGTGCAGAAAATAGATGATTGTGTTTTAAATAGAAAATTACTAGATTTATTATGATTTTTTTTTAATTATGGTGTTTGCTACAATACCTGAATGCTTGAGAAAAGAAGAATTTACCTTCACATTTCTACTGCCAGGAAAAGGGATGAAGTGTTAAAGACAGCAACACTTAACCCAGTTTAGAGGCTGACAAGAAAACATTTACAGGAGCACTACCTTGAGATGAGTAATATCTGTTTCTTCAGAACCCTTAACATTCTTACTTCTGTGCCCGAGTTTCAGTTTCCAATGGATCCAGTAACAGCTGTATATGTTTAGCACTTTCTTTGAAACTCTGGCTTATAGTTAACAGGAATAAGTTGTCATGACAGGGAGAATTCTTTTACACAGCACCCAAGTGCTTTAGTCTAGCAATAACTTTTTTATCCCTGTGAGCCCTTCTCTCATCAGATGTAAACTCTTCCCTCCATGTTTGATGTAAGCAACACTTGAATTTCTGCAGCAATAAATGAAGCCTAGTCCATACACAAAGATGATAAATGGTAAATTATAATTATAAATACCAATTAAATTCTTATTCCTTTCTGTGATTTCTAATTTATAAAAGGTAAAGTATATTTAATTTTCAGCAACTATTCTTCCATAGAGCCATCCATACAGCAGACTGAAAGAGGCAGAGCCGAACAGAAAAAAGGTGTCATCACATGGTTAAATGATAGATAATATCACAGAGTTGCACAGTGGATCAGGTTGGAAGAGATCACAGTGGGTCAGCTGGTCCAGCCTCCCTGCTGAAGCAGGGTCATCTTAGAGCCCACGGTACAGGACTGTGTCCAGACGGTTCTTAAATATCTCCAGTGAAGGAGCCTCCGCAACATCTCTGGACAATCTGCTCCAGTGCACAGGCACTCACACAGTAAAATTCTTCCTCATGTTCAGGCGGAACTACCTGCAAATCAGTTTCTGCCCATTGCCTCCTCTCCTGTTGCTTGGCACTACTGAGAAGAGCCTGGCTGCATCCTCTTACCACTCTCTCTTCAAATCCTTACAGACACTGATGAGATCCTGTCTTGGTCTTCTCCTGACTGAACAGGCCCAGCTTTCTCAGCCTTTTCCTCTTACAAGAGATGCTCCAGTACCTTAATCATCTTTATTACCCTCTGTTGGACCCACTCCAAGAGCTCCATGTCTCTGCTGCTGTCTCTACTAAGAAGTTAGAAAGAGACCACAATGTCATGGGGTGATTTGTGCTGTATCCCACATTATTCAGCCCCCACTTGACCTGGATGAGTTACAGGTGTGTCAAATCAGGTGTTTCCACTAAGGGTCAGAGACTAGCTGACCCTCGGTGAGATAACACATAAGAGAGAGGAGAAGAGCCCAGGAGGAGCTAGCTGGGAGAACTACTGGGAAGGCCATCCTGTTATCCTGGAAGAAGACCAGCTCGCTAAATTACGGAATCCTGTCACCAGAAGTATCAGAGCATCAAAGACCCACTGAGCTCCACCGCCTTCGGGGGCCCCCACACCCGTGCCGGCCAGCTCCGATTCCAGCTTCACGGGAGAGAAGGGGAAAACCGCACCCACAAAAGGACTTTCAAATCTTTCAGGTTCCCTCCCCTCAGTGGGAGGCTTTGTTATTTTTTTGTTGTTGTTGTTGTTATTGTTATTACTCCTAACCTCACTGTTTGCTAAATAAATAGTTTCATTTTCTCTTTCACCTTCCTCTGAGGAGAATTTTCTTTTTCTCCCGAACCTGATAAGGGGGAGGGGTGGCATCTCCTTTTTAGGAGACGTTCCCCTTGGACGTTTCCCCTAAATTTGGCCAAAACCATCACAGAACAGAATGGCAGCAAATCTTCTTTCATTCCTTCTGAATATATTTTAATGTTTTCTGTCACTATTGGACTAGAAATATTTTTAATGTAAGCTCATTTTTCACACCTTTCTTTCAATGTCTACCAATACATCCCTCCATTTTTATCTTTTAATGCATTTAAAGTAGGTTATCTGCACAGGACTTATGTTAGAGATATATATTTGTTAGTAAATAAACTAAAGCCATCATAGCTATTCTTTTCCCAGCAGTCAAGTGTTCGAGGCATTAGCATTTTTACCCCATTATGACTTTAGACCTGTATCACAGGGCAGAAAATAGCTTCACCGTGCTTTCTGGAACAGTAATTTTTGTAAATGTTTTGTTTTAACAAATAAATTGATTTTCTTATTTAGTTACATTGTAGTTCTCATTCAAATCCCAGAATAATCCTTGCTTCCCAGTGATTTTGATGGCAGTCATAGAAAATGAGGGAAAGAGAATTCAGTATTTCATCACAATTCCAAAACTGGGGGGCATCCAATGAGATTTCCAGGTCTCAAATTTAAAACCACATTACATAATAAACTGTCCAACTCATTGACACAGTAAGCTGTTCAGGCCAAAAGACTGAACAAGCTCAAAAAAGAACTAGACAAAAATCACAGAAGACAGGTCCACTAGAGGCTTTTAAACACAGCGGACAAATAACAGCCCCTGGCTCAGAAAGTCTGCCCTGTTAAATGCCTTAAACTGGGAGGTTTCAAAGGAGCATTGTTCTGCACCTGCCCTGATTCTCGTTCTCCCTCCAAGCACCATCTATGACCTACGATCAGAGTAGGAAACAGGAAGATAAACAGACCTTTGGTCTCAGTCTATATGACATGGCTTTGGAACAACAAATCTTTAAAAATGAGTGCAATATTTTCTCTTCCAGTGTCATATTTTAGAGGCTTTTTAAGTCTTTAGGTCCTGATTGAGGGTAATAACTAAGAAGAAAATCAAGAAAAGAAGGAGTAGGTTTAGCCAGTGAATATGTATTACTTAAAATTTAATATATTGTTAATGCCTGGAAAAATGCCAAATTAAGTGGCAAACATGAGAATGTAAAGACAGATCATGTCAATGTCAGATACAAATAAAACTGTCAATTATCATTACACCTGTAACAGATGGTGAGACTGTTAATCATTTTGTAGCAATGGTGAATTTACTGCCCAGAGCAAAGTGTAATATTCCAATTAGGCTTGTACTCTGGTAACAAGAATGATCTCAATGGCTTTGGTTTTGAGGATCCCAAAACCCTTTGAATATGTTTTCTTCTCAAGTCCTTCCTCCAGGATATTTGAACAGCTGTTTATTTGTTTTAGAACAAGAGACAGAAATGCTAAGGGGTGTGACAACATTTACAGAAGTTTATTCTTTATGAAGAGAAGTCCACTCTCACAGAATCAATGAAAACAGAATGGGTCAGGTTGGAAGGGACCACAATGAGCCTTCCGATCCAATCTCCCTGCTCAAGCAGGGTCATCCTAGAGCATATAGCATGGAATTGCATCCAGACTGCTCTTGAATATCTCCGTTGAGGGAAACTCCATAACCTCTCTGAGAAATCTGTTTCAGTGGTCAGTCACCCTCACAGTAAAGAGGTTCTTCCTCATTTTCAGGTGGAACTTCCTGTGCATCAGTTTCTGCCTATTGCCTCTTGTCCTATTGCTTGGCATCACCAAGAGGAGCCTGACTCCATCTCTTGATGCTGTCCCTTTAGATGTTTAAACACATTAGTAAGCTCATTTCTCAGTTGCCTCTTCTAGAGGTTGAACAGGCCCAGCTCCCTCAGCCTTTCCTCATAAGAGAGATTTCTAGACCCTTGACCAAACTAGTAGCTCTCCATTGGACCTGCTCCAGTAGCCCCATATCTCTCCTGTATTGAGGAGCCCAGAACTGGACACTACTCCATATTTGGCCTCAGCAGGGCTGAGTAGAGGGGCAGGATCACTTCCCTCAACCTGCTGGCAATGCTTTTCCTAATGCACCCCAGGATCCCATTGGCCTTCTTGGCCATGACGACACACTATTGGCTCATGGACAGTTTGTTGTCCACCAGGATCCCCAGGTCCTTCTCCACAGAGCTGCTTTCTACAAGGTCAGCCCCCAGGCTGCACCAGTGCCTGGGGTTGTTCCTCCCTAGGTGCAAGACCCTGTATTTTCCATTGTTAAATTTCAGAAAGTTCTTCTCTGCCCAAAAGATTCATGAGACAAAGCTTCATTTCCAGGCCTTATCCAGCTGAAAATACTGAAACTGTTTGCATGAGATGATTACCTGATTATATGTGTCAAAAACTCTCACACCCTCTAAAATCTTTGCAACTCGTAAAGCACTGGCCAAATTGTCAGATGGTATAATTTGCCAAACCCATTGAAATTGGGTGGAACTCAGATAAACACAAATGTAGAGGACCTCCAAATTTGCATATGATGAAGTTATGGAAAAAGTTCAAGTTACACTGCCATTTTCGGTTTCTGCCTCTCATCAATACTTACACTATTATGGGCATTTGAGGCTCTTGGAATTGTGGCAGTTTTCCTTTCATTGCATATTAAAATATTACATGAATGGTAATGTTTCTATGTACTGCTGGCATACTTCTCTCTGGATAAAATAAAAGTAAAACTAATGCTAGCAATAAATTAAATGACCATGCATGCTTTTAAAACATCTGTGATCCTTAGCCCCTGACCTTTTAGCTCTCTTAACCAAAGGTCAAAGCTTTCAATAGCAGCTCTTGAGCTTCTTGATCTGTAGCAACCCACAGCTCTACCCACAGGAGCAAGTGCATGGTCATGCTCACACTTGTTTGAGCCCAGCAGAGGTGCCAGGAATGTCACTGGCATTCTGGGTCAGTCACGGCAGGGCCTGGCAGCCAGGACTTGTCCCATCTCCTCAGACAGAAGCAGGAAAGCCAGGGGGCACCAGGGCAGCCCCAGCCCCAGGGACCTCCATGGGGACTGGGATGTGCTTAGACCAGGCTGGGATGTAGGCCTGCAACTTGCCCCAACTTGATGGGGCCCACAGCCAGGCCGGGCGGGGCTCTGAGGGGCTGGAGACTGGCCCCGCTCTGGGGTCAGGGGCAGGAGCTGCTGGCCCCAGAGGTCTGAAATAGGGTCCTGAATCATGGGGTGGTGGAGGGAAAGAGCCAGGTGGGGCTAGACAGGGCCAGGCAAGACAAACAGTGCCCTGTTAAAGGAGTGTTCTTGTTTAGAGGTGGTTGGGGCAAACATCCCACCCCCTTTCTCATACAGCACATGTGCTCTCTGCACACTGCCTTTCCCACAGAGCAGCCTGACCTTTAAAATGACCACCTTAGTAGCAAGAGAATTGACTTCATCAGGAATAGAGTAGGTTAATGAAGCATGACTCTCTCATGTAAACCATTGGTCATATCACTTGCTGCCTATTCCTGAGAGTAACGCTGCATATAACATTCATGAAACTTCAGTTGCAGGCATTTCTAAAAATAAAGTATTTTTCAAAAAATCATTCTCAGTCCTCCTCTGCAATTTCACTAGCTAAAGTCCCACTAGTCAGGTGACAGCTTTCAGGTCCCAACTGAGCAATTTAGTGTGTCATATAAAATGCTGGTATAATTCCAGGCAGCCATTTCATTTAATGATATTTTCTATATCACTGCAGTAGCCTTCAGGCTTCATTTTTCCATCTGTCTGGAGACTTTGAGCTTCAGGGCCTTGTTCAGGCCTTTTTTTTTTCCAGACTAACAGCCCATGGCTATGATCTAAGGCCTCTAGTTCTATTTTCATCCCACACCGTTGTCTCTAGAAATCTACTCACCAGAATATTGCTACAAATTCTAGTTGCTGCCCCAGTGTAGCTTGAGTGCCTCTGATCTCTGCCTCCTTGCTCACAGATCCCATAAAGGACAGATTTTTCCAGCTTGTGCTCATCCTACATATATAAAGTGCCATCCAGCACATTATCTTATTCCACTTATTCCAAGAGTGGTCAAATATGGATGCCTGAAAAAGAGTGAAGAAACAGGGCAGGCATGTAGCAATGCCCTAAATATTTACCAAGTTGCTATGAATTTGCAGACTTCTGAGCCAAAGCAGTTATCTGCATGTAAGAGCCCACAGTGTACTTCTCTTCCACAAAATACAGGTTTCCACATTTTGATCCTACATGCAGGTTTATCATGCGCATAATCTCACAGCATAGGTTGCACAGTTTTATTCTATATTTTCTAATGCACTGTTTTCTTTTTTATTTCGTTTGATCTTGCTACCTGATAGCTTAATCTAATGCCACTCTGTTTGTGTAGTGGAAAAGGAAGCAAATAGTTTTCCGTGTTTACCCTCTGCTCCGGGTTATCATGTATAATCAGATACTGGTCCTTGACACATCCACACTGAGGTTGGCTGGGGTACTCTTACACTTTGCTGCAGAAGCATCTGCACGGGTAAGGTAGTTGTAACAAAATGGCCTGCAACTCCTAGATTAGCTGTATTGACTGAAAACAGAGCTCTGGAATGCATTAAATTTGTTTTGGACATTCTCTTAGAAAAGCTTGCAGTTTTCCAGAGTTGATGCTTGTAGTGGAAGATGAAGACAATTTAGTCTGTCTTGCTCTACTCAGTGTTTAATCTTACCTATCTTTCCCTTTTCTCTTTCTTGAGCAGTATGTGGGAGGTTGTCATCATAACAAGCCAGTGTTAATAGGATGTTAGAGGTTAGTGAGATAGATATGGATCAATAAAACCTGGAATGTAGTGAACAAAATACCTAATATGAGGAGGCAGAGCGGTTGCCTTCCCCTTACCAACAGTATCTGTGAGGGGACTGGTGCCTGGTGCCTGGATCATTGTTACCCTGTACCCTCTGGTCGCTACTCACTCAGCTATCTGCCCTTTCATGAGAGCTGCTCTTGCCTTAACAAACAATGAGCCCGGCAATTAGGGAGGGGTGCATCCTGCAGCAAAGGGGCCAGCATAATGCAATGAAGACAGAGAGCAGGGCTATGGATGCATTAAAGAGGTAAGGCTGAAAAAACTTCTTGCAGTAGCCCACTTATGTAGATAAGTTGCTCACCTGCAGAGACTCAGCAGTAGACAAAATTTCTGGATGGGGAGCCTATTTTCTCTTTTCTGCAGAACAGACCATATCCTCTCATCTTACTCCTCTCTTTAATAACATGATGTAAGCTTTGCCACACTTCTCTCTCAAAATTTTGCTGACTGATTTTTTTCCTTATTCTTCAATTTTTCTCTCTTTACAGCACATAACAAAATAACATCAATGTTTTTTAGGACCGTTTATCTGTCAATCTGTCAACTCCTGTTTAACAGATCCGACGACTACATGCAGTTATTTCAGATGCTGTGTAGTGCTAAATCAGACCTTCCCAATAGAAACTGAAGTTCCCAATGCAGCACCACACTTGCATTCTGCCCTCAGAAGACTGAGGTACCTAACTGAGATAAGACATGAGATCTGCAAGCTTCTTATAGAATAGCACCCAACCACTTTATTTAAAATGGAATTATAGGAAATCACATTCCTACTGTTGTACATGAAACTGATCTTGGGTATTTAGAGACAACTAGCAAGTGTCAGTTTACATATGATCATCAGATATTTGTCAGATGGGAATTTTTCAAAGAGCATTTCTATAGCTCTCCAGCTCACAACAGAGAGACTTTCTTTGGATTTAGTGGACATAAATCTACCTCTCAAAATAAAGAACAGTAAAAAAATGCCTTATTCTGATGAGACTGTTTCAAACCATTATGAAACATTTTGGAGAGACCAATTCCTAAACTAAGGTAACCTGAAGTAACAAAACGTAACCTAATGTTTCAGAAATCATGCCTTAGGATAGAAAAGAGTTGCTTGAGAGTTCCTACACAAATTACTGTTGTCAGTTCAAGCTAATGCTAATGTTACTCATGTCTCTAGAAAACCAAAGGATCCTCTTTCCTATTTGGATGTGTAGGAGACTTTGGACAACAACATTTGAATGCTCTATGCCTCATGTTTACCAAATGAGAGAGTTTATAGTTACCTGGGTTCCCTCATGGGAAGTTGTCATGATTTAACTGTACCTGACAACCAAGCCCCACACAGCCACTCACTCCCCCTAGGTGGGATGGGGGAGAGAATAGGAAGAGGAAAGGTGAAAAAACTCACAGGTTGAGACAGAATGTTTAATAGGAAAAGAAGAAATGTGCACTTAAGCAGAGCAAATCTGGGAACTGATTCACCACTTCCAATGGGCAGGCAAGTATTCAGCCTTTCCAAGGAAAGCAGGGCTTCATCACACATAAAGGTGACTTGGGAAGACAAACACCTTCACTCCAAACATCCTCCCTTCTCTTCTTACACCACACTTTTACACTGAGCATGTTGCCATGCAGTACGGAATATCCCTTGGGTCTTATTGTGCTCCCTTCCAATTTCTTGTGCATCCCAGCCTCCTCAATGGCAGGATGAGGAGCAGAAAAGGCCTTGGTTCTGTGTAAACACTTCTCAGCAATAGCAAAAACCTCCCTATATAATCAGTGCTGCTTTCAGCACAATACCAAAGCATGACCCCATACCAACTACTGTAAAGAAAATTAACTCTGCCCCAGCCAAAACCAGCACAGAAGCCATGACATGTGGAACATAATTTCTCACTGCTACTGTTGACTCTAGTACAGCTAGATTGCCCAGCCTTTATGAACCAACACACATAAGACATCTAAATAGATCAAACAGCATAAAATCATACTGCCTGTTGGCAAAGCTCCAGAAAGCTCACAGTTCATTTCCAAGCTGACTGAACCTAATTAAAGCATATCTCAAGATATAAAATTAGTAGGGATATGTCAGAAAGTAAGCATAAGCAAACAGATTCGTAAAGAAGTCAGTGATAATTGGAATTTTAAATGGTGACACTAGCTTTCAATGTCAGCATAGTAACCATTCCTATGGAGATTAAGAATTCACTGAAAATTAATGTAGAGCCTTTCACAGGCTAAGCAATGAAAGATTTGAGCAGATGGAGACCCCTTTGCCTTAGGGGCAAAATTAATATTCTCTAAATACATGTACTTCCCAGAATGCTGCATGCCCTAAGAGATCTCCTAGTTATTATCCTGCCATTTAATTTCAGGAAAAAAAATAATGTATTCTTAAACAGTTTTAGGTAGCAAAGGACAGAAAAACAGCGCGGTAGAATGCTGCATAAAGTGTGACTTCTAGCCATGGTGAAGATTTCCACCTCTGAAAATATTATTTCGGCTTTAATACCACTCAAGAGGTCTGTGTCTCTGGCATGACAAAGCAAGCTGATCTCAGAGAATTCATTTTCCGTCCTGCACCGTCATATGACTGGCACGGACAATGGTAGAATTCTTCACACTCAATATATGAATAATATCACCCGTATTATCACAATTCCATAATTTTAGCCCCTTAGTACAGAGGTTTTCCAGGATGGCACTGCAGTGCAGTTCAAGAATTTACACGGGAATTAAATCTTCATTGAACTCTCATTTTTTTTCATTGAAGAGAGAGTTCCTAAATATCTAAGATAAATGAATGGATTAATTTGGTAGTGGGGATATTTTTGCTGCAAGTACACACATACATAGCAGAGGTGAAGTGGCCCAGAGACCCATTCCTGCTGCAGCAGCTCTGAGTGCTGTTACAAGGTGTTCCTGACACCCCACCCACCCTGCTCAATAAAGAGTGGAGCCATCCAGAATCACAGAATGGGTCAGGCTGGAAGGGACCACAGTGGGTCATCTGGTCCCGCCTCCCTGCTCAAGCAGGGTCATCCTGGAGCACATGGCACAGGATTGTGTCCAGACAGTTCTTGAATATCTCCAGTGAGGAAGACTCCACAACCTCTCTGAGCAATCTGTTCCAGTGCTCAGTCACCCACACAGTAAAGAAATTCTTCCTTGTGTTCAGGTGGAACTTCCTTGTGTGCCATCCCTTGTATTCTACTAACCCAGGACAATGAAAATAATACATCTTTTTAACAATTATCGATAATCTTTTATCATTGTAAATATTCAATTCACCATAGAATATATAGGTAGCATGAGAATCTCACACCAAAACTATGCTTCCCTCTCATTTGTTAATTATCTATGGCTTTTTTAAAAAGCTGGGATATATATTATTGGGGTTTTATATATATAATGTTTAATCATATAACAGAACGAATTAATATCAACTTTTAACCTTCCATTTATTTAAAGTAACCCCCTGTCTGGAACATATTACAGTAGGAGGAGGAAAATTACCTGCAATGATTATCTTTATAAAGGCACATGCTGCTGAATAATAGCAATATTTGCATATCATAGAATATTCCTCTGGTCTTTTAAAATTATTGCACCATAGACATAAAATCCTAAGATTTCTTCATCTTTTTACACCATCAAAGTGAATACTTTATAACTATAGTGATGAGAGAAATTGCTGAGTTCTTCTTCCTCAGTGGAGGAGTACCACTTTAAATCAGGAAGGAATTAACACGCTCACAGATAGTGGGCTGAGGTTCCACAGTCACTTTGTTTCTGCCATGCACAGGAATGGCTGAATATTTTGTAGCTATTTTAGATACTGAGTAACAAATAGTTATTGGGCATCATAAAAACTTCCTGAACATGCTTAGCTGGCAGATTAAGTTGTTTGAGGTTTTCAGTGTATTTTATCCATGCAGTAGAGCACAAGTTTACAAGAAACCTGTAAGAGAAAGAGAAAAACTTGTTAAGGCATATCCTGTTGAGCAGCCAAGATTTAGAAAAGTTTTCCACGTTTGAAATATACTTGATCTTAGGTGCCATCACATGCATCTCAGCGTTTGACAATAGTTGATGTTCAAGGGAGTACTAATTGCATGTTTTCAGGCCTTAAAATTACAATATAGTATTAATATTAATAAT
>WEIT01025850.1:26249-100860 GCA_013389985.1 Dryoscopus gambensis | reverse complement strand
AATAAGCAGTTTTTGCGCGGACTGCAGCCCGGTCTGCAGGTTTTGCTTAAGGTGCACGCAGAGAGTACGAGGGAGAGGCTGAGGCGGCCGGTGCCATGGGCCAGCTCTGCTGCTTTCCCTTCTCCAGAGGGGAGGAGAAGATCAGTAAGTGAGCGGCTGTGCGAGGCGCTGGCTGCCGCCGCCGCGGGGAGGGAGCTGCGGGAGCATTCCTGCGGGGTTTTTCCTCTTGGAAAATTAACTGATTGCTTTTTAGAGAAGGGGTTGAGACAAATTAAGAAATATTTCCATTGAGTAGATGAAGACTTCTTTCTAATAGAGATAAGTAATCAGGTCTAGTTTTGTTTATGAGCATTCTGTCCGTCCATTTCTGTAAGCAAATGTAGCTAAAGTGAGTATTTTGATTTTCCTTTTTGGCAAGTGCAGTTTAGAGTGAGAGATGAGACGGTTTTGATGTTGTAAGCGTGTGCATGTTAATGGTAAATCTCATTAGCAACAGATAGAAAGAATGGAGATTTTGTTAATGTCAATGCTGACAGATGACAAAGGATTTCCATTTGGGTGTTGGTTGGATGTGTAGTTTTAAGGTGACCAAGTGAGGGAACAGTCACACTTTATGTATGGATCTGGTAGTGTCTGGTTTTGCTTTCAGTTGAGTAAATATAAGTTGAATCAGAGGGGGCAGTTCTGATCTCTATCCTTCGGTGTACTGAGTCAATTTGACTGGAATGTTGTTTCTGTTAAATTCTGTGCTGAAATTTATGTTTGTCCTAAATTTGGTTACACAATAAAATATTTACTCTTGACATCTTGCTCAGTGAAATATTTTCAACCTTTCTTCTAGAAGATGCAGCCAAATTTCTGTCACATTGTATCTAAAATCAGTTTTAACTAAATTCACATAATTCATTAGCTGTAGGCTAGAAAATCCAGTTTTCTAATCTGTTTTATATTTCATTCTTGTTACTCAGGAAGCTATCTAGGCATAAATAAAGGGAGAGTTTATACCATCAATTAAACAATAAATTTGTCTACCAATAGTGCAAGAAGTCTAGAAGACAGCCTCGAGAAGATGATTTGGCAGTTATTTTAAAATGTTTTTCCTTCCCAGGTCATGGTATGAGGTAAATGTTACAAATTTTGCATTGGGGAAATGACTAGGAACATTTTATATTTCAAAACTATTTTTTCATCTAGCCACTACAGAATGTCTCTATGTGAAGAGCAAGTCGGTAATGCATCTCACTTCTAATATATGAATAGGTGAAGACAGACAACAAATACAAATTGAGATTTTTAGATTGTTCTGTTGACAGAAAACAAAAGAAAAAAGCATTATATTCTTCTGCATCCTGCTTCTTTCAGTCCCCTCATCACTGCTTTTTAACTTTTCTTCTGCCGTCACCTGTCATTCACCAGCTTTCTTTGTATGTGCTCTTGTGAGTAACTGGAACATACATGGAATATACCATTTAGCACAGCATGACCTCAAACTACATGTAGTCAAAAAAATCATTCAGGAGATGTCATTATGTATGTGCAAAGTCACAAAGGCTTTTGAAGGATGTCTTCTTTTGGCATGTAGCAACTGAAAGGTGTGGCATAACCCCTTGAGAATGTGGAAAAGAAAAAAATGGATAGTTATAGGATGAGGGGGATCTGAAGCAAGGAGATCTGGCTATGGGTAAGAAGGTGGTGTCTGAAATGAGGAGAAAAAAGTAGATGTGGCTCTGTTTTACCAGTGTTCATGGGAGAGTAAAGAGGGAAAGAGAGAGGAAGTATAGGACGAGCATGGTGAACGTGGTTGGTTTTTCTCGTAGTTCAGCACTGACTGGAGAAAAGACAGAGAAGGGAAATTGCTTTCCTTTCATCTGGCCTCCCTCCCTCTCTTCTGCCACATCTGTTTCTCCCTCTGTGCGCTGGGAGGAAGCACTGCTGGGCATCTAGCATGGCCCCAGCCAGACAGGCGCTTTGAAGCTGGCCACGTGGAACAGGCAGAAGGGAATGTGTCTCATATCCATTTTTCCTCTTCTTATCATTTTATCATGGTGACCTCTAAACTAATCGTGTTTGGAAATTAACCCAGGCTTTTTATTACCACTAAATTATCCTGGTTAGCAAACATGCAGGTGCAAATCACAATCATGTGGCTGTTGTACACGAGAAACAAAAAGTACATTATAAAGGTGCAAGCATGTGCAGTAAACAGCAGCTCATTGTGCTACTTGACTCATTTCAGTCACAGTGAAAATGAAAATGTACAAACTTCATTATAGTTTTTCTATAAGTTTTGTTTCAGCTTAGGTGCCTCAAGTGAACTCAGCTGACAAATGCCAGTTATTGAATTGCTGAGGGTTTGTTCCTTATGCAGTAAGGAAATGTTTTCATTTCATGTAAAGTGTAGTTTCAAAAAGTGTTGTAATTATGTTATCTGGTACTATTGCATAGTACATCTTTGTGTTGAGTGAGGTGAAAGCTCACTGCTTTCATGGTGTACTTTTTAAAATTTGAGTTTGGATCTATTTTACATCAAGTGTGAATTGAATTTAGCTTCAACCTGTTGACTAATCTGCATTGTTAAAAAAAAAATTAACCTATTTTACCTTAGAAATTAATAGGTGCTTATGACTGAAATGCACCAAAGTGCTGACAAGTGGAAGCTCAGTTGTGTTATTAAGTTTTAACAGCCGCTTGCTAACATCTTGTATCCACATACAGTTATGTATTTCACATCTTTTTCTATTCAAATTTAGGTATAGCCATGGAAAACATTTAGCCAAGTTGTATGGTTATGATAATATCTTAAGAGTGGTTGCCTGGACCAGATTTAGAATCTGTCTCCCTAGCACATGCCTAACAAAGCCATTAGAAAAAGGGCAGGTGTGTAAGAAGGTGTTCCCTCAAAATAAAGCTCTAATGCTGCAGCAGTTCAAGACTTGTGAACTTTGTGAAGTGGGGTGCCATTCTTGATAATTACAAGTCTTTAATTATTTTTTCTAGTCTCTTCTTGAATCCACAGAAATTTTTAATATCTGTATCTATCTTCTGGCAAGAGACTTTATGGCTTAAATACGGTTTTTGTAAAGAATCTTACTAGCCATGCCAACCGATACAATTTTGTTTACTGAGTACTATCTAAATAAACCATTTTTCTGCCACACTTGTTAGAAATCAATTCCCAGAATGTACTCTGGGTAGCAGAGATCTAGGGTATTCTGCAGTGAAGGAAAGGAAAAAAGTATCTCTTCTCACCACTGACTGTGGGATAGACACAAGTAAGGCATGAGTAGAAATTGTTAAAACTTAGACATGTAGGATCTTCACAACCTATTCTTTCGGTCGTCTTAGTGAATGATCATGTAACCATTCTAAGGCTGAGAGAGCTTTATACAAGGATACAGACACCCAATTCAGCATGTTAAGTTCCAGTGAAGTTGGTTGGAGTTTCAAAATTTGGCTTGCTGTGTTCAAGAATGGGCTTTTCAAAAAGTATATATTTCATGTAAAGATTAGTGTTTAGTCTAACAATTAACTCTTTATATTTCTGACATCATGAAGGAATTGCCTGCATGATAACTATGTAGTTAGACCTTGTATTGATTTGCTTATGTCAATGCTCAGTAAGTGTTTTTTTCATTTTGGAAATGATCTAAAATGATCTTTAACTGCTTTTTGAAATATTCTAACTGTAAGTTCATTTCTGGTTTAAACTGTTTGTTTGTTTGAACTTCATAGCGTGACACTTTTTAATCTGACGTTAAAGAAAGCACTTTAAAAAATAAGCATCGTTGCACCTCATTGTAGCTGTGTATGTGGTAGCCCATTTGCTATTTGATAGGAAACCAAGGAACAGAGACCTCATTGTACTGGCCAGAAGCTGTTTTTAAAGGCTGTTAAATATTGAAGGCACACAAAATTCCCATATTATACAATTACTGATGTGAAATAAGGCTGGTCATATAATCAGAATATGAAACTTATTTGCATTCTAAAAAATGTGATTCCCAACTTAAAAGGGCAGAGCATAGCAGTGTGAGCACTTTTGCATGTTTTAATTTAATGAGATTAAACAATTTGTTGTTTGATTGTTATTTTAAACAGAACAAGAGCAGCCCTGCCCAGAAGGACTTAGAGTGCTGGTGGATGAGAAACTGGACATGACCCACCAACGTGCACTTGCAGCCCAGAAATCCAGTTGCATTCTGGGCTGCATCCA
Source organism: Dryoscopus gambensis (assembly GCA_013389985.1). Classification (NCBI taxonomy): domain Eukaryota; kingdom Metazoa; phylum Chordata; class Aves; order Passeriformes; family Malaconotidae; genus Dryoscopus; species Dryoscopus gambensis. Next base: position 96,647 of record WEIT01025850.1, on the reverse strand, counting down.
CAGCAGTGTGGCCAGCAGGGTGAGGGACAGGATTCTGTCCCTTCGCTTTGGTGAGACCCCGCCTGGAGTGCTGCATCCAGCTCTGGGGTCCCAGTGCAGGAAGGACATGGACCTGCTGCAGTGAGTCCAGAGGAGGTCACCAAGAAGATTAGAGAGATGGAACACCTCTCCTATGAGGAAGGGCTGGGAGAATTGGTGTTCAGCCTGGAGAAGAGATGTCTTTGGTGTGAACTTATTGCGGCCTACCAGTACCTGAAGGGGCCTGCAAGAAAGATGGAGAGAAACTTTTTACAAGGGCATGTAGTGCCACAACTAGAGGGAATGGCTTCAAACTGAGAGTAGGTTTAGATCAAATATTAGAAAGAAATTCTTTATTGTGACAGTGATGAGGCACGGGCACAGGTTGCCCAGGGTAACTGTGGATGCTCTTTCCCTGGAAGTGTTCAAGGCCGTTTGGATGGGGCTTTGAACAACCTGGTCTAATGAAAGGTGTCCCTGTCCATGGCAGGAACTAGATGATCTTTAAGACCCCTTCCAACCCAAAATAATTATATGATTTTATTATTATATGCTATTACTCATGGGGCATATTGAATATAAAGCGGGTAAATAGTTGTGGAAATGAGTACATGAGCACAGGGCCGAGGGCTGTGTAGCCTGTGCAGAGGAACTGGGCAAGCTAGCAAGTTCCAAATTACAGCCAGGCCAGCAACATGCAGTTGGGCCTGACCAAAAATTACCCAGCTGTATCAAACTAGGAATTGGTTTTTGAGGGTAAAGCAAAGTTCAGTGAACAGAATGCAGCTACTTTACTTACGTCTTAAACTGATTTTGAAAATCCTGAAAGTTACATTTGCAAATCATGGGTATAATTTATTGTGATTTATTTTGTGTTTATGTAGCTGTAGTACAAAAGTTGCATTGTCTGGCTTTCTGTCACGAGAGACAGGACAGGTTTGCCTACCACAAATAGTAAGTCAATCCCCGTTGTTAAACAGGCCTTGTACATTTGCCAGGTTGTCCAATACTGATTGCTCCCTGTCCTGCAAGTTGTGTCCTTCTCACTTCTGTTTTGTGAGGTTTTAACTCTTACTTGCTCAAAGTGATACCCGCTCTGGTACTATAAAGACATTATTCTTTTCCCTTCTTCTTCTTGAAATGTGAAAACACACTCATCAACTGAGGTTGGTGAGTCCTATTTATACTCATTCTACAGTGCTTATGTTCCGTCTTGTGCCAATCTCCCTGTGTGATGTTGTTTCTTCACTCCTACGCATAGGTTCACACAAGATATACACAAAGAGGTGCATGATGTGGATGAAAAAAACAAACAATTTGAAGGAAAGGTGTGTTCCTCAAAGTGACATTTTGAATAACAACTAGGTGTTGTTTGTCTTTTTCCCCTCATAGAACTTCACAGTGCCTGTGATTAGACTGCTAAGATTGTTTCCATTCTCTATGTGAAGAAAAGAAAGAAAATCTAGCAGTCTAAACCAAAACTAAGTGTTCAATACTTACCATGTCAAAGTTGAAAGTTACACAAGTCTTCATCCTCCTGCAACCAACAGTAGGTTTGATGACCAAGGCAATAAGCCCAACCAGGGCCTGAAGACAGCCAAGACTGTCATTAGTGTCAGTAGAATCATTAGTATCTTACATATATGTTCATTCTTGGGTCTGACAGTGGCTGTCAAAAATAATCCCTCAGTAATGCAGCTAGACTGCTAAGAGAGCTGTACATACTAGTGAAGATAAAGAGAGATTTACAGAAAATCTAGGAGAGAAAATAAGGTGTTAAGTTCACCTTCACTGCAAGGTATCAAAGAGGGGGATGATAGAAGAACAGGATTTTTAATCAGAGGAATGATGTTTAAGAAAGCCTCCAGAAGTGCATGCCTCTTTGTGGCCCCAAGAATGAAGAATATAGTCATCTTGAAGTAAAGAGGATAAAAATACTGGTGACTGTGAAATTGGGAAGTTTTAAAATTGTGTTGGATGTTTCCATATGTCCTAGGCAATCCTCCTTGAAATTAAAATGTCTCAATATATTTGAGGTTGTTGGTTGTTTTTTTTTTAATTAATAACTGCATTTAGAAAATAGTCCTACATGATACGAACACATATTGCTGAATTTTCTTCAGTGTCTGATCTATAGTAATTTTAAGTGGCATTTGACTTTAATTGAAAAGTGGAATTTAATACTTTTTTCTCACTTTGTGTTTGATACAAACATATGTAAGTCCAAATTTAAATCCTATCAGCATTTATGGTCTATGTAAAGAAATTAGATTATTGAATTTAATTTTTTTACCAGTTTTTATTTGGGTTTAAGGAATTTTAAAACACAGAATTGTATTTTTTAAAAATAGGCTACGTTTTACTATTTCACAAGTATGTGGCAGACTGCCTATAATCTATAATCTATTAGACTGTAAAAGTTGGGCTCTCTTCCACCTTCCTGACAGGATGTTTTGTATAAAATAAATTGCAACTGTGATTGCCTTGTGATTAGGTTATGTTACTGATGGTGGGAAAAAGCAGAAGTGTTTATTGTATAATTTATTTAGGGACATGACAGAACTGCTTCTTTTCCTGAAAGGAAACATGAGCAAAGTCAGGGAGTTCTGTGGTTCATAATCAAAAAATGTTTAGGTTAATTTGTAGATGTTCTAAAATAGGGAAAATTGAAAATTCTGCTGAAACTCTAATCTTTATATAATATGCACTTCTATATGAAATGAGGATGTATCTGGGGCTGAATACCTTATTTGGAGTACTATTGGCCACAGTAATCCATAACTACGCTATGCTGAGAAACTTCAGGAAAAGCCTTAACTAAACCTGTTTCTATTAAAGGATGTGAAGAATAACCCATGAGATGATAGGAAGATATTTAATTTCATTTCAGCTGTAGCAAGAAGAAGACCAGGACTAGCTAGATGAGCCAGGTACCATCACTTCTCTTGAGATGAGAAAGAAAGAAAAAGTACTGGAATTAGAAGACACTGATGAGGAACTTCAGAATGAAGATGAGGTCGCTAAAATTGGCTCCATGTTGATGGAGTTGGAACTTTAATGAACTTAATGATCACTTTTCATAAAGAGTGTGTCAACAGAGAACCAGTCTCCAGTGAATTGTGACTGTATAGTAAGATGAGAGCTGCCCGGGTCCACATGCAGCCACTGTTAATGTAATACGCTGTTTCCTGTCTTCCACTGATGCCAGCAGGAGCCAGTTGCAGAAAATGTCTGCACTGATGGTTAAGATCTTCTGTCAGCTTCCATACAGGGTGTTTTTGTGGGCACTTTATCACTGTATGTCAATCTAGACTGTCCATTAGCTTAAGTGTTCAAGGGTAAATAGTTTATATTACCTTCAGCATAATTACCAGACCATCACTCTGCATAGGTGGAAAAAGTAAGGACCTTTTTGTCTATCAGGTGACACATCATATTTTGCAAAAGTATTTGCATAGATTCCTCCTGTATTGTTGAAATTTTATTTTTTTTCCACATTGAGGCCAAGTGCTCTATCTTCCATTCACATGCTATTATTACTTTACTGTCAATACCTCTGCAACTGTATTAGGTCCCAAACATACTGGGAGAGAGTATCTTTTATATCTGTTCAGTGACTGGCAGAGGGGGATATACACAATGTAACTATTGTCTTTTGCTTTCACCCTCACTATGATCACAGTCCTCCTTACCCTGATGGGGGAGTTGTGTGATCTTTGGATAAGACTACCAAGGTGAAAACTGGCCACACTTTTTATAACCCTGCCTGTAGTTTGTGGGAGGTTGCTACAAGCTGCCATCTTTCACCGTGAATTCTAGCAAGAAATTTGTGATCACATGCAATACTGGTTAACCTGGCTTCTTACAGATAAATGTTGATAGAAACAAAATTACTATGCTGGCAGTTGTTAGATAAGCAAAACAATAATGGTTCTATGACCATAAAACCCCATTGTCTTCAAGATTAAAAAGTGCTGACAGAAGAAGTTGCAGATCCCATGGAATCCTTACTGCCACCATCCCTGGTTGCGTACACTGTGCACTGGTGATCTGTGCTGTGTAGACTGATCCATAGCAGATCAGGTTTTATGTGAGCACTCTTTTAAGTAAAGGCAAAAACACCCTAGTGAGGTTAAATGCTTCTCCATCATTAGCTGACTGACCTGGGTAATTTTGTTTTAAGTGAATTAAGGAATTCTGAAAAACCCTGCAGCAGCTGATGGTAAGGGTCACATGGCCACAATAGCTTATTACATTTTATGGCTGGATTTAGTGAAGAGTGATACACAAGAAAAATTTACAGGCTCAGTTTTGCAAAGTGCTGAGTGGCTTTGATCCCTTGTGAGCATCTACACACATGGAGATGGCTTCCTGCTGCTGGTAGACCATACTGGAGTGGCAAGGAGCTGAAGCTTCTGATGCATGTGGGAAGGACTAGCAGAGTGCNAGCAGAGGGCGAAGAGGAGACATTGACCAGAACAGTTGATTTGATGTCTTTCTCAACAGAATATACTGCTTCTTTGGTGTAATGAAAGGGTTTTTACTATGTTTAAAGTAATCAGCTCTGCCTCTGGGCAGATTGATCCATTGATACATGTGGATCGAACATTAAATCATGTAGATGTCAGATGGATCAGCCTTCCTGCTAAGTGTAGCTGTCTCAGGACAATGAAATGGTGTCTCTGTACCTACCCTGGACTCAGATGGAGAAGGCAAGGAAGACCTGCCTGGTTGTAGCCGAATGCTTTTCAGAAACTGCAGCGAAAATAGTTGGAAGGGCAAAGCTCTGAGAGGTGTATGGACTATGCATCTCCGTTCTGCCACCCCTCCCAGTTGTATTGCCTCATATGGCTGCTGCTCTGTGGGGTAAAGTGCTGTACTTCTTATTGGTTGGCCAACTTCCAAGGTTCTGTAGCATTTATCATGCTTGTATTTCACAGGAAGGTTATCTTCATATTTGTATGCTTTCCCATCCTGTTCTGATCTGTAAAACTATAATTCAGAAATGAGTTTATTGACAAAAAAAATGGTTGTTAGTTAATGCCAGTCTGGCAGTGCTAAGAGACATGAAAGAAAATTTAAAAACTGATGCAAGTATATACTTAATTTCTGCTGTGAAGAGCTTTGTATGCACCATCGGTGGATTTTTTAGGTAATCGCTGTTTAGTCCTGTTAGTACTGCAGTGGATAACTCTGTTATGGGACTTTTCATTGAGCAAAGAGGAGAGACAACACTAAAACTGTTTTGTTTATAGCTGAGGGCTTCTTTGCAGATATGGGAACTGAGCCTGTGATCCCAGTGAGTCCATACAAAGGTCACCACTGCTGGAACTAGTCAGCATGCTTGTTGGGCTAACAGAGGCTGCTGGTTGAGGCGGTTGTGGTTATGAAGAATGCACTATTAGTTATACTATGGTTATGCAGTTTGCTGAGCGGAAAGGAAACACTGTAAGGGGTGATGGATGAGTACCATGCAGTATTGCTGCTGTTGTATATATGGCACTGTAAAGGAAAGAAAAAATAATCCTCTGTCAAGCAGAGGGACTTTCCTTAAAATGCTTACTCTACTGCACATTGATGAAATTAATTATTTCTGTCATTTGTTTTCTTGATTTTGCTCTCTATTTTAAAATTTCTGGCCAAATAACGTTTTAGTACACTTGGCTACAAGGTCAGACAATCTCTTTAGAGAAGTAATGCACTGGAAAGTTGCTTATGTGGAGAAGTTTCTAATTGTGACATTAGCCAGACATTTTGTTCATTGTTTCTGGAAGGTATTTCATTCAAAAAACCACATGAATAAAACCAGCAGATTCTGAAGGAATAGTAGTATTTTCTTAAACTCCTTACTGAGCACACTGATGCTACGTCAGTTAAATTCATTGACAAAAGTTTGGGGAGACAGAAGGCTGCAATAGATGCAGAATTGAGTCCTTCATTTCTTAAATTATATAGTTATCAATTAAAATTCCATCCATCATAGGTCATTTCCTTGCCCTGAAAGTGGGGAAAAAAGCCCCAAGAATATATCCATACATTACATATGGCAATCAGGAAAAAGAAGCTTTGTGATGATTTGGAATATGAGCAAATTCTGCTGCAATCACATTCAAATAGCCCTGAGCGTTACTGTGGGCCACCAGCTGCAGTGGCAGATTACAGTTGAAAGTTGCATTTAAAATTCCAAATTGTGCTGCTTCTTGGTTCAAAAAGCCAGACCAAAGAATAGTGAATGCAATTTCTCATGGGGTAAATCTTTCAAATGCAATTAGTTTGTTTTGTAAATCTCCAGCATAAAGTTAGACAAAAAGCTTGAATAGAAATTAATAACTCTTTTAAAATATGCTGTAATGGTTAATTGCTTTTGATCTTTTATAAATGGGTTATAACTGACAGTTAACTATTGTCTATCAATTTGCAACATAACATAAATAAGAATACGTGTTGCTTTTGCCCGGAAAATTTATTTCTGCATAATAAAAATGATACTTTTCTGGTAGTGGTAAAATCTCAGAAAAATTTCCAGTGTCCAGTAACTGAACAGTTAATTTTAATGATGTTTATATTAATTAAAAATAATAATTTCAATAATAATATACCATTTAGCGCTGCAGTGCTTTGAAGCTCTCTAAAAGGATGCTTAAGTTGGAATATTCAATTAGAAACAAGCTAACAGTGTTTACGAATTTTTGCTAAACAGGCAAGTAAAACCATGAAAGTGAAACAGATTAACTGGGGCATGAATCAAGCGGTACTGAAAATGTCAAGTGAAACCCTTAGCAGCAGTAAGCAGGAACAGTGCTGATTTATATCAACCAAGGACCTGGCCTGCCAAGTGTCATGGCTGTGACAGTCCACTGGCAGCCCCTGGAGTCCAGAGCTGCAGTGAGATGGATGAGAATATCAGCTAGCCCATTTAAAAGCAGACTTTCTATAAATACTATCAGAAAGATTGGTTCAGATGGCAAGCCAACAAATTGCCAGCTCCATCTGGAATCCTCTTTCTAAGTACATACATAGCAAGAGAAGGAGCCTGGATAAAATGCTGTTTGTGCAGCCTTGGGCATTAAAAATCAGACTGGTAGTCTGTTCTCTTGGCTCTTGCAGTAGACTTCCAACACAATTTCTTCAAGAGAGAGTGAGCCTGGAAAGAAAATAAGATCACTTTTAAATCTTCTGCATTTACGCTAGTTTATCCAAGCAGTGTGTCTGCTGCCATCCCATATTCTTTTTGGGTTTAAAAGGGAGAATAAAGGCCAAAAGACAAAGTAAACATACATAAACGTGTCTTCGGTGAATTGAAGAGGGTAATTTCACTGATGGTCCTGTACACAGATATTCCACTTAAGAAGAGAAAGTGTAATGGATTTCTCATACTTCTGTAAGTAAGGAGGTAAAACATTTTTGCTTATTAGTGGAAAATGTGTTTGGTATCCACCCCATATACACTTAGATATGAGTTATTCTGTCTTTTAAGCTGTTAAAATGATTTAAAGATTATCTTGGTAACACCATTGCCACAGCAAAAGGAAGACTGGGTTCTCAGAGGAACTCTGTTTGCTTTACTCTGAATGTAATTGAATAAAGCAAAGGCTACAGCATTATGTTTTTATTGATTTTCAAAGGGTAAATTACAGGTCATTGCTATCAGATAATATTAAAAGCTGCCCTGTACTCCCAGTGAACAATATGCAAATACCTTATTCTGTATTATGGAAGTCCTCTCAGTACTATTTCTCTCATTCGTTATTGCATGCTCCTGTCTTGGTTTACTGAGATTTGTGTGTACTCTGGCACAATGCCTCTCTCTATTCGCTATACAAATTGTGCCACTCTTTACACACCAAGCAGTAGAAGGAGCAGCATGGTTTTCTTAAGGCCTGCCCTGAAAAGTAAAAAGGATTAGAAAGTCTAAATGTTTAGAGTTACGAATTTTGCCTTTCCATTTCCTTACTTGTTCAGGTTAAATCAGAACTACAGCAGTAAGATTTCATTGTAGTAAAAGAGGAAATGGAAATTCTGTTATTCCTACAGCTTTACAGGAGTCAGGAGCCAAATCCTGTCCTCTGGCACGTGTTACTCTAGCTACTACTGCATTACTCTCTGAAACTGTTCTTAGTTCATACTTCTGTTTTCATTTGTGCTGGGCTGCTTTGGAGTTACAATTCAAAACCTCTGCCAGGAGAAATCCACAGAAGTAACTGTTCCACGAATGCAGACTTTGGCTCAGTGTACTTCTCAGCTTTGCTACCTACAGACATAGCCCAGCTCTGTGACCGCTCTGGGTGCCTTGGATGCCAGGGTACTGCATGCTGGGGTGTCTGGGGCTGCACCTGGGACTGCCTTGCCCATGCCATGACCCTGGCATAGTTCTGGACCTGGCAAACCAGAACATACTGCAGAAACTCCTGGGCACTGGTTAGAAGTTAGCGCCAACCCAAGTGCTTTCCCAGCAGGCAGTTTGGATGCAGCTACAGCATTTCAGAGGCCTGCAGAGCTGGGTAGGATGGACCTGAGTTGCTCTGTGCTGATTGGCCTTAGAGCCAACAAGTACTGGCATTGTAGAGCTCACCTGTGTAACCATAAGCAGGCACCTCTGCATGAAACACCAGGTTTCAGAGATGCTTTTCATGGTACTGTGAGAACAGGTGTTTGTCTAATGTCAGCATAGAACCCAAGTTGAACTTTCCTTCTCTGCTCAAAAGTGATCCATAAGCAAATCCATTTTACAGCCAAATAGAAAGTGCAAACATGCTAAACATGAAATACCATTCTCTGTAATTATACGTGAACAGCTACCCCTTCAGTTTAGAAACTCATTTGCTTTGACCTATTCTATTGCTGTATGACAAGTCCTACTTGACTAATCCCTAATCCCTGAGTTTAGAGTGGAGCTGCTCACAATGTAGAAATTGTAGCATATGGAAAAAACATCTATTACAGAAATAGAATAACCACACTTGAGAGTGGGAAAGTGTTTGTTATACAACCAAAATGTGGTAGTTGTCTTACTTCTTCCTAAGGTGATATTTTAAATGTGCTTTTTTCCCTTTATACTGTCTGATTTGTGATGCTTAATGCTAGGTAATTGAGTGCTTTGTTTGCTAATGGAGAGTGGTGTTCCTGGAAGCAGGCAGGCATGTTTTAACCTCAATTCCAGAAACCATTAAAAAATTAATTTTTTTAAAAAAATTATAGAATTGGTCCACACAGCCTCCATTAAAGATGCCACATAATTAAGAAAGAGAAAATGAGTTATTTTGTTTCATTAAAGGTCTCTAGAAACTAGAATATGGACTAATTATCAGACTGTCAATTTTGACATTTCTGTAGTGACCTGGAATGAGCAGGAAGGTATACTCAATCCTCTTTCAAAAAGGGGTGAAAATAGCTTTCATCTGTGGAAAAGGTTCACCTCTGGGAAGGGAAAAACGAACCCCAAAACCTATCTCTTTTTTCCCATCCAGCAAGGTTGTGTGCCACCAGACCTATAACCTTTTAGCAGAAATGGCACGTGTGCAGTGCTAGCTAAATCTGTCCTGAGCAGATCAGTGTAACTTTTGTCCTAGAAGCTCAAGAAGCTCATGGAGCAGAGGAAATAGATGTTTGGAGGAACAAAGCTGTGTTTCCAAAAGAACATGTTTCTTGAAACGTGAAGTAGGAGCACAGGCTGTGCTTCCAGAAAATGCTTGGTGAGCTGCAGAGCTCTGAGAGCAGTAGCTAGCTAGTTTTGAGAAAAAAAAAAAAAAAACCCCTACAAAGACAGAAGGCAGGAGGAGGAACTGGTTAACATGGTTAAGCAACTGTTAGGATAGCATGGGATTACTTCTATTGCATCATGTGAAATAAGAACAAGAGAGAACATTTTGTATATATTTCAGGGAAAGCTTCCTGTCAGTGACAGATGCTGGGCTGCGGAGAGTCTACATTTTGCAATGTTGTGACCAAGATTTTGAGATTAAGGCAGACAAACAAAGAAGGCAAGACAAACAACAGGTCCTTGGTCTAGTGAGGGGTTGTCCTTTAGATGACATTGGTCTGTTATTTTTTGTGAAATTATTATAGGCAAAGTAGAAAATAAGATCGTTTGAAAAGTATCATAGTAAGGTGTACTGACGCCTTGTTCAGCAGCTTATTACTGATGGTTTAATAATGTTTTATGCCAAATCATTTTGCTGTTCCTAAAATTTGAGTGGTCCTATTTTCATAAGCTTAAAGTAGAGAACTGACAGGAGACTGACATTTAGAGGAACTTGGGGTATATGGTTGTGTATGCTATGTAAGTTAGCATGGTATTCCTGCCCATGGCAGAAGGGTTAGAACTAGATGATCTTTAAGGTCTCTTCCAACCCTAACCATTCTATAATTCTGTGGAGCATGGAGTTGGAAATTGCCTTAAAAGGAAAATGGACTGGTTGCCGGCTGTCCTTGAGCCTTAAGTAGCTAGAAATACACTGTTCCAGTGACCAATTTGGCACTGCCAAACATGTACAGTAGTCAGTACTTTCAGACTTGTAGTTCTGATGGTGGCATACACAGCCAAACTTTTGTCAGGCTTTGACCCTGCTTGTAACTTTCATGAGGCTTAAGAATTGTTGTCCTAAATTGGTGTAGAGAAAATTCACTTCTTATTAGGTATTTCCCCTGGATCCCAATCCCCAAATCTCAAAATCCACCATTAACTTTATCTTTTCCACTGATGGCTTAATCCCTTTGAATATCTGCCAGTCTCAGGTGAATTTGATCTGGGCACTTGCTGAGTTTCCTGTGAGTTAAAATCCTCAGGCATGGATAATTCATTTGACTCACTAGATAGCTTGTATCCTTTCCCTAAGAGGCAAATTGTCTTACCCCATGGTCTATTATTGTGTTATTCTGTTTCACATCCTAGCAATATTTTTTCAATGACGTTTTATTCAATTTTTCATTTTACTGCAAAGCACAAGGATTGAACAAAACATATTAAGACTCACCCATGTTTTCTGTATCACTTACTGTGGCTGAGTACAATCAGCAAATGTACATTTTTTGCTGTCTTAAAAATCCATTACCCTCTAGTATAGCCTAATGTAATCAAAGAGGTTTTCCCTTCTTCCTCTCTCAGATCCTGTTTTGCTTTTCACATACACCTCATCAATACAATGTGAGATGTTTTTCCAGCACAAAATGATGAGTTTATTCTTTCAGTTCTACAGCCTGTAACCTGTGATGAGGCGAGTTCTAGGGATTGAACCCCTTCTAAAGTCGGGGTTTACCTTTCTCTGTTAAAATGAAATTTGCTGCTGTGTTTTTGTGTTTTGAAGCAAAGTTGATCCTCTGATTTAATGACATAAATGTTAATTCATGTTGACCCCCACCTGTGTGTCCTATTCATACATTGTGTGTGTGTTCTCTGTTGTAATTAGTCTGAAACATTTGGAAGAAGCACCAGGCGTAATACAGCCTGGATCATGGAGTCACTGCCTGTAAGGCCTGCTTCAGCACAAGTGAATAATACTAAGTCCATTCCAATAGAAGTGCATCATTTTACTTCAAGAGATCCATTTCATTCCCTTTGCCTTTTTTTAAAAGCCATAATCTTTAAAGAAGGCATAAAATGAGAAAATATTACGGGATTAGACTTTAGATTAAAACATGATATGTGGTAGGGTCTATCCAAGTACAAGCTTCTCCATCAGCAGCAGAATGTGGGGATGCCTGTGGTGCTGCACCCAGGCTGTGAGGACAGGCCAGCTCTCAAATGCTCTGGGTTACTGCTTCTGGTGCCCCACACGGTAACCCTCACTGTGGAGCTACACCTGCATTCTTGGAGGTCAAACCACGTGGCATTGTGCTGAGCAACTGCTGTATGTGCTTTCCTGTCTCAGGAAATCTCAAAATCATGAATGACATAATCTTCTCTTGAGGAGAACCACTGCCCATTTCTTTCCTTCTCATTCTTAACAAACTTTTCTTGGCTCCTCTAGCCAGATATAGAAATGGGAGAACTTTTCTGTATGGAAAACATAAAGGCAAAGCAAACTAAACTGCCTGCTTTTGATTACCCAGTTGGTTCTGAATAAAGTGAAAAGAAATGCAAAAACTGGTTATGGCGTGAATATCCACCCTTCATTCTCTTACTCCTGATCTGAGGAAAGGCTGAGAAAAATAATGCTTTAAAATAAGAGGACAAAGAAAATACATGACGCTACAGATTAGAACTGTTTAGCCTTAGCTTTAGAAATAAAGGCCCAAAAGACCAGCTAGCATAAATAGACAGTTTTCTACCAATGTTATGGGACAGATTTAGAATTATTTGGATGCTAAAGAGGAAGGTGTGGGACTGTGTATACTATGCAGGTAGAGAGAAAATTTGCAAATGTAAAAAGGAATGTAAAGAGATGAGCACATTCAGTGTTAAGGCATGGTAATGAGCAGTCCCTTATGATACAGAGTAAATTGGTAAAAATTGTGATGATTAGTTCTGGTTTTGGCATAGCAGACATATTTTTCTGGATTGATTTCACTGAAGTGTTGCTAGAACAGTCTTTGACTCACTGAGTTTGAGGAAGTAGAAATATGGGGGAAGAGAGGGAGGGGGAATTATTCTTTTGCCAGAATGCAGTACCAGAGCTGTAGGGATTTGCTCTCATTAAAGAAGTGTTGCTATTAGGGAAATGGGTGTTTTTAAAGGAGTTTTATGTTGTTTCACAAAGAAAATGCTTTTATAACTATTTTATATTTAGCATAGGAAGAATGTGGAAGTAAGGCCGATTGGTTTAAAAAAGTAATTAGGACTTGATTATTCTTGATTTTTAATGGTGAAGCAGACTCAAGAATAATGTTAATTTTGATTACTAGGTGCTTGTTCAGCAAATTAGGATATTTGCACTATTCATAAAGAATATAGGATGGGAAAAAATTAGTATTGTCGTCTCATATTCTTTCAATTTTTTCTTGCCCTAGATTATAAAGTTTGATTTTTTCATATGAAGGATTGATTGCATTAAATTTAGTTTTATGGCACGGTAATGTTTCAGGATCTTTTTCGTCCACAGATTTTGTTATGCTATCTTCTAGCAACAATTTTCAAATTTCTGTGAATTAGATTAAGTGAGCTGTAGTCATACCTTCAGCATTCTTAACTCTTTATCTACAGCTATTCTGATTTCATATGTCTGAGGTCACCAACACTCCCATGGCACAGAGCATTTTATTACGACCAAGCACATGTCTGAATTTGTTGCTTATCCTGTCTTTAAAATATTTTTATTTGGAAATCAAGAGGGACTTTTTGCAAGGGCATATGGTGATAGGACGGTGGCTTTAAACTGAAAGAGGGTGGTGAGACACTGGGACAGGTTTCCCAGAAAAGCTGTGGATGCCCAATCACTGGAAGTGTTCAGTTCCAAGTTGGATGGGACACTGAGCAACCTGGTCTAGTGAAAGTTGTCCCTGCCCATTGCAGCGGGGGTAGGAACTAAATGAGTTTTAAGGTCCCTTCCAAACCAAATCATTCTGTGATTCAGTGTTCTTGCAAGTGGGTATATTTGGACTGTTAGAGAGGGATGAAGGTTGAGGAAGAGCTTGTCCTGAAGAAGATCCCAAGCAGTGGTTTTATGCATTCAGGGCCAGAGCATTTAAAGAGAGGTCTAAATTTCTATGTACTAGTACTCTCCAAGTATAAAAAGTAAGTTTCATATTTACAAACTTTTTGTGGTAAAGCAGTCAACATTACACAGCTACATCTCACAATATCAAAGTGAAAACTGTTACCAAATTCCATCTCTTAAAAAAAAACCCACCACATTTAAAGGGGAAGTTAGGTGGCAAACAAAAGGGAGGGAAGAAAGAACAAAGCTAAATACATTATTTAAGGCAAAATCTATAATAGATAAAAGGGATTCAGATAGGAAAGGCCATGATAAGTACTTAATTTTAGTGGGGTTTTTTAAATGCAATTCAAATTGACTTAAAGGGTGTCTTAGTTTTCCCAAAGCTGTTAGCAAATTTGGTCAGATTCTGTAGACTTGATCCATGAAAGCAAAGACAGCAACAATACGACTCATATGTTCAAAAATACATAACTCCATGATTTGCCTAAGAAGCTTATGAAGTGGGTTCAGTTCCTTCAAGAGGAAAATTCTGGGGGACAAGGACTAGACCCATCTATTTTGATTGCCTTTGGATGCAGTTATGCTACCAGTTCAAACCTATATGAGATGCTCATACCAAGAGAGGGGATTCTAACCTTCTTCCATTAGATTCAGAATCTAATTAAGTATGATTATAGAGATGTTAAAGGCACCTTGCAAGTGATGTTTTTTCCATTAAAGTCATACAGTATTTAAAATTATTAAATCAAATTAAAAATAATACAGTATTTTATAGACGCTGTTGGACATACTCTTGAATTGCAATTATATCTTTTTTTGTTTGCAAGATTTCATCTTCCTTTTGTGGTTCAAACAGTGTGCAGCTGTGTTTCACAACTCATGTTACTGCAACTGAAATAATTAAATGAAAATGCATGTTGATTAAAATTTGACTTTTCTGTCCATAACTTACAAATATATTCAAAATCACTTTCCCTAGGGAAAGAGATGTACTGTGTGAGAGACTGTCGGAGTTTGTATGGCATCTTTTTCTGAGCTCAGGAGGAGCAGCAACGCGGGATCGGCTTGTTAAGATTCATTTATTAACACTTGTTTAACAATCTGTCTTAGTCCAAAAAAGATTGCTTTTTTTAGTGTACTTGCCAGTAGCATGGAAGAGTCACAGCCAAAATAGCATCCCTTTGGAAGCGGTATAATAACAAATGAATCCGAAAGACATGAAACTGAAGTTCACATAGACTATGGGAAGGGTAAGGAAACAGTAACAAGAGGTGAATGTTCATTAAATTACTTGCCTTGTCATGCTTGTGAGTAAACGTTTGATTTTCATGGTTGACAGGTCCTTGAGCAGGGACTTTAAGATTCTGGCAAAAAATTTGGACTGTGGCAATTAAAATTTTGGTATATATTATTTTGGTTAGCTGCTGTGTTTTTTGGGCCTACACCTCCCTCAGCTGGGTGATGTAACAGGGTGATTTTCTGTCTTCAAGACCATCCAGCTCTGTCTGTGGTCACTGGTGACCAAGGTTGATGGGGAAGCAGCCTGCACTGTCACCCCCAGTGTGTTACATTCTCAGTATTATTTCTGGAGGCCTACTGAAGGCAAGGGACTGACGTGTCTGTCCCGTTCCAGAATTCAGCTTCTCCCTGGGAAAACTGGGAAGCCTGATCTCTCTCTCTTAGGCTCTGAAAACAGCAGGAGGCTTCCCCTTGGCTGCATCCTTGAGGGAGTAGGAACTCTTCTGCTCTCCTTGATAGGCCTGCTGACCCAAGTATCCCTTATTCCCTGTTCCCATGAGCTGCTGGCACCACGCAGCACTGTGAATGGTGAAGGGGAGTGAAAAATGTTGCCTGGATGTTTGCTATCACAATCTGCCTTAATCCTTTGGTTCTCCCATTGCCATCTTGCACAGTGGATGTTACTGCGGCTATGTAAAGCCACTTCTGTAACTTGGCCTGTTTTCCATACCAGAGTGTTTGTGAGAAAAATCAAGCAAAACTCACAGCTTTTTAAGCCATCTTGTTTCCTTCAGCCACCTTGCTATTTTTCCTGCCTGTTGAACTAGACTTCTTATAAATTAATTCAATTTGAGCATGAAACTACATTAAAGGAGTCAGGGAATTTCTCTGTCAGCAGGTCTCTTTCAACAGAAAAATAAAACCAAGATATTTAGCAGAACTTCTTGTATACCAGGACTAGAGTCTTGCATTACCTTTTTTATTTCATTTTTTCTGGAGGCTCATGCCTGTGGCATCACATCCCTCAGTGCTTGCAGAAGGAAGAGTAGGTTTAGCAGATCACATCCTCTTTCTTCATTTAGAGGTGGTCAGAAAATTTATATCAGAGCTTCACAGGGGTGTGTGCGAAACAAAACAAACTTTTGTCGTGTTTGCCAAGTCTGCAGCTCAAAGGGTCCCGCAGGTATTCCTGCTGTCACTACTGAATCTGGCAAGAGCACCATTTTCCCTGAATAGCTGCAACACCCTTAATTTCCTCTTTACTAGCAGTTCCTAATCATCAGGTTTATTCCATGGTGTGCCAAATTAAATACAAAAACCTTTCCAGCAAACTAGAAACCCATGTATTCAGCATGAAGGACAGATTGCTTTTGCCTTGTAAGACAGTGGTGTATTTGCAGAGCAATATATGTAAACCTAAAGAAGTTTGCTAGATGTTGGGTGGGAACACCCAGCAACAGAAATGTCATCACCATCATGTCATAATGAGATTATAATTTCACCCTTCCTCCCAGTGCCTTATTTGTGTCAATTTCTTAAGTGACCACTTAAGAGACTTTTCATGCAAGTCCTTCTTAATTAACAAGGAAATGTTCAGAGTTGTGACTTTCCTGTCTGTACTTACTGTGTTGATTAGATATGGGCACATGCTCATATTTGTGTTCATAGAGTTTGTAAAAACCGTATTAAAAATAATTTTTAGAATAAGCCAAAAGGTAGATGGAGGAATATCTGTTACCACAGCCCTACCCAGGTTGCAGAGCAGAACTTCTGCCACCAGGGTAGGAATTTCTCAGCTGGTCTTGGTCACCTATTCAAAATACTAAAGGTCTCCTTTATAATTTTCCCCATGTTATCATTGTTTTGTTGCCAAGAAAGGTTGTTGGAAGGAAAAACAAAGCCCAGTGTGTTGAGGCCATGAGGGAAGGATTGCAGAACATTGTCTTGGTGCATAGCTGGAAAAAGGTTGTAAAACTGGCTTTTCCTATAAAAGGGATCCCCTGTTGTTTCCTTCAATTAAATCTGTTACAAAAAAATCACAATCCATGGGCTAATCATATGAACAATAGAGGGATTCAGATAACTGTCGTGCCTCTCTCCAAATCTGAGATATCTGCATACACTCTAAACAGGCTGTGTTAGGGCCATGAAAATGCTGTACCAGGACCATGATATCTGATTTGTTCCAATACAGTATTTCAAAATTCAGCTCACAGTCTTGTAATGTGTAACGGGGTGTAGACTTGGACAGTAAACCTAGTCCCACAGAAAGATACAGCAGTGAATTTGAATGCGAACTTGGCTTTGGTTGCAGGCATCTGATTCGTGTCCATAACTGCTAGCAGTAGGATGTAGGCTCATAAAGCCCCTCTTGAATAATGCAGTGGAGTTGATAGTTCCCTTTGTAAAAAATTGTGGTCATTTCAGGACAACTGGTATGCTTCAGTTTCAGTAATAAAAAACACTGCTTAGCGTGAATGCATTGAGGTACATTCAGAGAGTATGAATTGGTTTTCGTATTTTGAAAATTATAGAAGAGAATTCTGGGATAAACAAAATGAAAGGTTTTTTTCATTTTTATTCTGAGCCACATGGAGGAAAAGACAGTTGAATTTTTTTATTCATAGGCACAGAAATAAAGTAGTGTCACAATATTGATGCAAATGCAGTGCTGTGGTATATCTGTTACCTTTTCAGAACAGAGGTTACAAACACAGCAAGTGTGAATTTTTAAACCTCCTTTTTAAATCTAAAACGCTCATATCTGCAATGACTTTTGCAGATATTCCGATAATTCCAATAATGTTAGACAGTCCACTCAAAGAAGCATTTGCCTGCTGCAAAGGAATTATATTAATCAAAGAAGCAGGCAAGCAGCAGATGCAGCATGGAAGGAGAGATGGAAACAGGACAGATATGTGTGTTAAATTGTCAAGTAGATTCAGGTGATCTATACGCCTTTTTATTACATGACCTGTTTCATTTTACCAACAGTCATGAGCAGGAATGATAGAACAGTATCCAGCTACCTTGCCAGCAAACCCCACAGCATTGCAGACACTCCTACAACTGCTGTTTTGGGAGTATGAGAATAGAAACAGAGCATCAGGGAATCATACAGGCCCACGTGCCAGTCCACCAAGGTGGCTGCGCGGATAAATCCAAGCACAATCTTCATGCAAGGATGTGCATGCACTTGCATTCACACGTCAGTCAGATGCTGTGTATGTCTTGCTAGTGGCAGTGCAGAGCTCTCTTAGGAGGTGCTACAGACTTCACCCCAGACTTCTGATGACCCATGAATATCTCAAAATACTGAAAAATAAACAAACAAAAAAACACGAACCCATTCTTCTGTAGCTATATAAACAATACTTTTAAAAGGCTCATTTTAAGTAATCTGACATTTTTCATGCTTGAGAAAGTACTTCTAAGTGAGCTACCTACTTATTTTCAAATCATAAACACAGTAGTAGATACCTGGATTTTATACATATATCTGTAAATGAGAACTGTTCTGCAGAAGGTGTTCATGGGAGAAGAGCTCTGGCCTTTTTTAGACCATAATACGTGATGTGCTACAACTAAAATTACATTATGAGTAAATATAATCACTACTGTTGTGTGGTATCTGGAGGCCTCTGTGACGGATTAGTCATATTCTGCATATTAAGCACTACAGGGTCAAGTGTGAGAGTGGCTGAGCATCATATTTCGCATTGATTTTGTTCCGAGTTGCATGGATAGATCATTAGCACTATGTGAGTAATGATTTCCATGGCCCACAAACAATTCTGAAAAACAAGAACCTCTGCAACTAGAAACCAGTTTTATTTTAAATAATCATTAAGTATTTAAATTATTTTTTCTAGTGAATAAGTAGACCAGGGCAACCAACACATTTTTTGAGTATCTTTACTAAAAGCAAAGAAAATCAGGAATCAAACGGCTTCATTCAAAGGACTGTGTGGGATCAATTCAGAAAAGCTGTGAGGAGGTGCTGCTCATAAATACCTTGGGTGCCCTGAGGGAGAATAGTCTGAATTAAGTCTCTCCTTCATGTAAGTTAAAGGATAGATTTAGACCCAGGATTTAGAGATAGTGAAGGGATATGGTAAACAGTGAGTTAGAGAATGTGGAGTATGTAGCTGTTTGGTTTTAGAAATAGTGCCTCTGCCTCTGTTGGACTTGCATTGTAGCCTAAAATAGTTCTCCTTGGATAATTCTGTTTTTAATGTATTCTTTTATTTTTTAAATTTGATTTTAACCAAAACTATCCCTCTAGATACTGTTTTTAATATCTTTAGAGTATTTATCTACACTTTCTCCAAAATGTAAAGAAATGCTTTACCAAGATGTAGTCTGGTAATTCTTCAGGGAGAGAGCACAGTTCTTCCTTGCCCGTAGTAACAGTGCTGTCAAGGCCCAGAACTGGAAGAGCTGCTGTTGCAGAGCAGAATAATCAGATTAATAGAGGCACTACCTCTGAATATGGAGAGTTTTGTTTGCTTCTTTCTCTCCTCCTTGAATCCCCATATGAATTATGTTTTATCAGTGAAATCACTCCCAGCTTGTGCAGTCCACTAGGAAGACTAATAAAAGTCCTCTATAACAATTATCTATGTGTGCTGGCAAACTTTAATAAATTTACATATATGAAAAATGACAAATTTAGGTAATTGAACAGTCCAAAGCTTTGTGCTGAGAGCATACAATAATATCCGTTTCACCAGATGCGTGTGACTAAGCAGCCTCTTATTACTGGTTGCAGAATGCAAACGCCAGAAGAGGACATGAAATGTATGACCTTTAAATATAGATGGAGGGAAACAGTTATTTACCTAGTGCAGGGGACTGTGAAATGGCATGACCAATGAAAATTGGACAATTAAATTTGCTTTTCCTGGAACAAATTCTTTGTTAAAGGAGGATTCTGCAGTAGGGTTTATGATTTATTAGGAAAATGTTTCATGGAAAAGGACCATTTCAAATCACATGTAATGATGTATGTGAATCCTCACTATGTATACAGTTCTTTTGTTGTATATGTTATTCGTGTGAAGGTTTAGCAAAACAGGGAAATGTCAGCTTCTTTTTATCAGCAGATATTTAAGAATGGACTGCTGGAACTTGCAATCTTTTGAAGTTAGAGCTGTAAGATAGAAGACAGAAGAGAAGCAGGGAGGGACTATCTGGTTTTTCTAAGTTTCATGCTTTGTTTAGAAAAATATTTGTAACCTGTGCTTTAAGTCTTTTAGTAATTTTTCCTATGAGGAACTCCTGAATTACAAGCAATGAATAAATAGATAGATTTTAGATTTATTAAGCAAAATCACAAAATGGTGGCACCTAAATTTAGGAATGCTGCTAAAGTGTAAATTTACCTTATGCCATGTTTGACCCTGAGATTAGCTCAGGTGGTCAGAGCATGAGGCTAATAACGCCAAGGTTGCGAGTTTGATTCTCTTAAGGGGCATTCACTTAAGAGTTGGGGTTGATGATCCTTGTGGGGCCCTTCCAACTCAGAACACTCTGTGATCTTTGCCCAGATGTCACAGGTAATCGTTGGCCAGAAAAAGTTAAATTTGCATGCTTACTCTTCTAAGCTAAATGAGTGCTCATAGCCTTAGCCAGTGGCTTTTGCTGGAGTGTTTCCAGGAAACAAGAGCAGTGAAATATCTTTGATCTGATACACTGTACACATCTTTATGGAACACTTTTGTTTTGGAGCTCAAGGCAGGAGAAAATTACTTTTTACAATCAGGAAGAGGCAGCTAATAACTTAGAGTCCAGCTCAAGCCAGAGGCTCCTGATATAATCACAGCCACTGTCTTTGCATGGCAATGAATTCCTTCTCTTGTCTGTTGTGACGCATAGGTGAAAAACAAGCAGCAGAGCCAGACGATGCAGAGCTGGTGAGCCTCAGCAAAAGGCTGGTGGAGAACGCGGTGCTGAAGGCTGTGCAGCAATATTTAGAAGAAACACAAAACAAAAGCAGACAGATTGATGGAAGCCCTGCAAAAACTGAAGAAGCAGCAAGCGGCAGTAAGAATGAGAGCGACAATGATAACAGCAAGTGAGCACGGTGCAAAAAGCCTGGGAGCGAATATCCCACCAAGAATAACTACAAAACCATGACCCAGCTCCCTGCTGAAATTTGCTAAGTGGTGCTGGCTATCAGGCACTCTGCTTTGTGAGTCTCTTATCAAAATTTGTTCTGAATTGAAGGACACTATCTACTGATTTAATAAGTGCTTGCACTGCTGAAAATCTGTCGAATGCTGGGAGGGATGGACGGTGGAAAAAAGACAAGAGTGGTGAAGCAGGCGGCTCCAGTCTTCACTTGCTCTTGATACCAAGAGTCCCTTCCTTGCTTTTGAAGAGAAACTGAACATTTAGCATTTGTCTTTTGGATTGTCCTGGATGGCTGTGGAAGAGGCCTTGCCATAAGTGGAAGTGATGCCCTGCACCCAAGGGTTTGGCAGTGCCGCAGGGCTGCTTGCCCCGTGTGAGAGCATGTGCCGTTTCCTAGTCAGCAGCAGTCAATCCCAAGCTAAAAATGACCACTACAGATACTCATCGCAGATACTATTACACAGTATGTAATAAGACAGGAGTTTCCCTTAAATGTGACGCTGTACTGTTCTTTACATTTTGGTAGCATTTGTTGATGTAAATTATATTTTTTGATGAAATACCTTTTTATAAAAGATAATTATGGGCAAAAGACTGAGTACTTCCTACTGTCCAAACCACATATGATCTCTTTATCTCTGTACATTAATGATTCTAAATCACATTAGTTGTTATAAAATGTATTATATTGTTCTTTTCCTCTAGGAAAGAGCCATGAAGCAGACTTAGTAAAAGAAGCTTTACACAGAGAAACGCAGGCCCTGTTACCCAGACTGAATCAGATAAAGGAGCTGTTAATGAGTCCTGAGATCCGCACAAAAATTAGCAAAGAACTGTTTGAAGACAGGCACAACTCTTAACAGTAAATGGAAAAGTTGTATTGACTCTGAGTCTCCAAATGCATGACTGTAACTTGCCATGATGTAAAATCTCATCAGGTTGTTTAAAGACAAAATATTTCTGCAAGAAATTTTTCAGGTTGTTTCGTTTGGGTTTTTTAACTGAAAATGTTGATGGGTGTAAATGGCTTATGAGGAATCATGCTGAAATACTTGCACAGAAGGATTATATGTCATAATAATGAAGTACAGCCACTTCTCAGCACTGCTTTGAAACATGTTTGAGTGTGCAGGTATATGTCATGACTCCAAAGTGGAAAAATACTGGTTTCAAATAGATCTGAGCAAACACTGTGCCCTTCCTTTATCATTGTATACTCCTTCCCTAATAATGATGTACAAGTACTAAAAATTTGATGGTTTTAAATACTTCAAAATGTATATTTGGAAAAAAAATCCTCTTTTATTATCTGCCTTTTGTATATGTACTGGCATTTTGGGTTAGCGTTGTCTGTTTTTTATTGTTTTTTTAAACAGCACTTGAATACTTGTATAGATGCTGACATTTAGTTTCTGCTGATGTTTACACTAATGCAAGAATGTTTTAAATTTCAGTATGAAATTCAGGCTCCACTGATCTCAATGGCATACTCTTCTTGGCTTTAATGGAGTCAGGATGCTGCAATTAAGATTTCTCGTGCAAATAATAATATTCCTTGGGATAATATTTGCCTTTTTACTTTTGTAGAACAGTGGTTTTGTCTTTTGTTCTTGATGTTTCCTCCATCTCTACCTTCTGCTGCCTGAGGTGGGGTGTCAGTTTGCTCTCATTGTTCCCTCCACGCACACCTGCAAGATTCACTGAAGATTTGGATGATGGACAACGATGCAGGAGTAGGTCCAATATTTGCAATTTTTATAAACATTGTCATAAAAGCTATATAATATCCTGTGATTGGTATCAGAATTGTGCTGTTAGAACAGCCGTGTGCATGTTCTTCATTTGTCTCAAGCACTGTTCATTTATGTCAGAGCTCTTTTTTTTCTTCATTTGATATGTAACAGTATATTCTGAAATGCATCTTATACATGCCATGTTCACAATAAAACATTTTTCCTTTGCACTCTGTGTACGTTTTCACCTGTTTCCAAATGGACTTGAATAAAATTCAGTACTTGCAAGTACCAGGGTTACAGGACAAAAATAGTGCTCCAGTGAATCGCACCATTAAGTTGACTGTGGGTGTTGTGCCAACATACTGCTCTGGAGCTTGGCTGCTGAAATCAGGCAGATAAACTAGGCCCAAGTCATTCTTGTTTTCAAGGACAAAACTTTGAAACTCTTGGGATTAACTTATATTCTTGGCAGCACATGTTTAGAAGTAAATACTGGGTACAACTTCCTACAGGTCCACTCTTGAAGTGTGAGTTTAAGGAATAGTCTCAAAATACTCTAGAATGATGAATAAAAAAATAAAATTGAATCTGAAATCATCTCTGGAGATAACTGAGAGGCAGCTTTTCATAAGCTATAAAGCAATTTAAATCCAACTTGTACATAAGAACACAAAACCAGACACTCAGCTGTGAAAACAGGAAAACAATTTATTGTATTATATCTGAATCATAGATTGCCATCTCCCATTCCTCTATGCAAGTAATTTCCATGATTAAGGGCCTTTTTATATCATTCAGCTTGTAACAGTCATCATTCTCATGTTGCAAGTAAAACTGTGGAAATTAATCACTGAATTTATGTCCAGGCACTTTGATGGGTGGCCTCATTATTAGAGAGCCTGCTCATGCTGTTCCTATGGATGGTGTCAAGAATAGCAGCTCTGAAAAATGTTTAGGAGAGTTAAGGGCATGAGTCTAGGCATCATCTGAAAGGTACTGGAGTGGGTCTGCCAAATATGACACAAACTGTAAAGGAGATATTTCTACTGGATCAGAAACTGTGGGAGAGAGGACACCCCAGAGCCTCTAAAAAGACTCTATGTTTAAGCAATCCAAACCCATATTTAATTTTCAGATGTTTCTAGGCAGGAAAATCAACAGGGCTTATGTTTCTGAACCATTCATGTTCTCTTAAAATAGCCTTTATTTCTGGTTTTGACAAGGCATGACTATTAATTTATTCAAAATTCAAAACAATAGGGGGAAAAAATACTTACATCTGGATTCATTCTCTTATGACAACCGTTCTTGCTCTCTCTATTTATTTTTTTTCCACTGGCAGAGAAGCCTGGCTGCCAAATTGAAGGATAAATCTCTTGTATAGAGCTGTGAGATGAGCACTAAAGAATGCAGATGCATAGTGACTGAACCTAATATAGGCAGGTGTGAAGCTCAGAGCTGCACCCACCAGAACAAATGTGTTGCCTTCCTCACACTTACAAATCATTTTCAGACAACAATCCTGTTTCTTAAATGAGCTCTTCTTCTGGGGAATATCTTAAGGTAGTGATACACAGGTTATTCTAGGAAAGTGCTGGCGTTTCAAAACAGATGGTGCAAGTTTGTCCATGTTTTGTTTTCAGTTCTACCTTCCAGTTTGCTCATACTCAAAGAGTATTTCTACACTGCTGATTGTAGAGCTGTCTGTGACAGATTTAAAAGCAGTAGCTCAGCTTCCAGGATGAATCTAGCTGGAACTGCCCATGACCTACTGAGAAACTTCCTGACATCTAGGCTTGGTCCAGGCATGGACTGAAAAAGTTGCAGATGGCATGCACTGGATGTGTGAGCAGCTCATGCCATAAATTCCCTACACTGCTGGGCTGTGCATCAGAGCTGTTTAAGAGTTGACAGGGCAACCGGAACGACAGTAAATCCATGTAAGTTCTTACTAACAGACACCAGTTCTCTGATGAAGGAAGGGAGGCTGTTGTGGAAACCCATGTCTGCAAGCAGAGGTGGCACATGGTATAAGGATGCTCAGTCTGGTAGCTAAGGGGTAATGCACCAGCTGAATGTGCATCGAGGCCTTTGTAAAAAGGGAACTAAATGGTGTTTCTGTAGTGACTGAAGGTGACCTAAAGCTAAAATAGGTTGGAGCTTAAGGTCAGATTTGAATGCTATGTTCAGATATACAGGTATTGGGACCCACAATGGAAAACGCCCCATATCTATTGATGGTCCTACTGAATTGTTTGGTAAAATACTACTTCTTGGCAAGGTTATACAGTCAGTAAGTTAGGATTCAAGAGGCTTCATGTTACATATTTATAGAAGTTTCTGATTATAACTGTGCATACTTCTGTGTGTGCTATTTTAGCCTAAAGACCATTCAAGTGTGTCATGGATCAGAGTGTGAGCCATGCTTCATTCTGGTGACAAGAATGATACCGTTTCATTTTTATGTCAGTGTAGACATGACTCATATATTCTTGTTAGAATCCTGACTTTTTAAAAGTCTTGAGAGATATCCTACACATTTATGTAGTCAGCAAGCAGGAAAAATGGAAGAGCAGAGCCGCTGCCCTTAGTAGAACTTACAAGTTGAAATTTAGTAAAAACACACATTTAAATTTTTTTTCAGTTATGTCCAAGAATATGCTTGTGAAATGAAGTGTTAACTGAAACTTTTTCACTGCGGATGAAATACTACCTGCAGAGCTGGCTGCAGCCCAATGGAAGGCAGGAGGAAATCTGGTTGCCTCAGGTGGAGCCTGGTAGTCGGACACACCTGAGGGTTGCTTCACCCTGCTTTTAGCCTCAGATTTGATTTTGCACAATCTTTTTCAAAATAGTGTTTTATCTGTGAATGCCCTCTGCCTCTGTTCAGCTGTTAGTGATATATTGTCTTGGCCTGAAAAAATGAGGGGCTGAACTGGTACTGTGGCTTTCAGCTGTTTCCATCCCTTTGGAGTAGGGGAGAAGTTGCTGAAATCCCAAAGAGACTGATGTCTTAGCAGAGACACCTCTGGTCTCACTCAGTGGGCCAGAAGTCAAAGGAGGCCTGTGTGACTGTTCACTGAAGTCTTCATCTGGCAATGACTACTGTCTGATCCTGAGGCAGCAAGGACAGCCCAAAACCACTGAAAAAAGCAGTTCCCGAGGGATGCACCAGAACCAACATGGTGAGTGGGTCAGCTGTGTGATTACTGAACAGTTGGATAAAGTCAGTGGTGTTTTAGCTTTATGAAAATTGTTCCAAGTCATGGTCATGTAATAATTTCATTTGTGAAAACCTTTTGGAACGTCTATTCTGTAAATTTTCACATAGTGACGGGGGTAATCTCTGAAAGTGATGATGGTGCATTTGCTTTCAATGAGCTCTTTAGTGCCATACCATACTCTTCTATAGAAATGCTTTGCACTTTTTATTCCAGTTAAACAAGTCTTTCCTGGCCTGGTTTCAGAGGCAAGGAGTCGCACTCTTCTTATGGGAAAGGAAACTGTTTGAACCGTGGAAGGAGCACGTTAATGCTGATATGTGTTTTACTCTGCTGTTCCTTTGATCAGTACAGTTTCTGTATAAGCAACTTCTTAGCATGCACTCATCTTCTCATTTATATTCTCCTCATGTTAAGCCTTTATAATGAGAACATTTGTACTGAATGAAAATCAGTCCCAAGAGACGGCGGGGCTGAGAAACAAAACACACTCATAGTGGAGCAATAATTAGAACAGTACATGGGAAAACAAAAAGTGATATGCCTGCCATTCCTGGCATAGCAAAAAGGGCACTCTGGCATTGATAAGCAAATAATTCTGCAGCAAGAGGCTGGAGTTTGACTGCTGGTTTGTGGTCTCTGCTCCCACTGCTGTTTATGTGCTTTGTTTAGTGACTCTTGGATGAAAAATGCATTAGCAGAGACTGGGATGTGGAACTGTTTCTTGAAGAAACTCTCTTCATTGCTGGGAAATAAAGCCCCTTTTTGCTCTTGGTGATTAAGAATTAAACCAATCCAAAATGCAGAATTAGGGTGGTTAAGAGGAGATAATTAAAAAATTACACATGAGGATTTCAGTAGAGGCTTATTTGAAAGAAAAGTTGGTTTTCTTTCAGATAAGGAAGGCAGAGATGATTTGAGGTCAAGATTGACTCTAGACATTCTGGTGGGGTTTATTTATCAAAATTACAATTTGAATTAAAACTCAGAGAAAGCATTTCCAGAACCCTTTTTACTTTTAATTCTTTTTTTTTCCTTTTCTTTTCTTAGCCATACAGGAACTTCAGGCACTGAAACACTCAGAAGATAAGAAGAAAACATGCTGATATGATTTAACTTCTGTCATAACTCAGAAAAACAAAACATAACAGAAAAACAAAGCCAAGAAGAAATACCAGCAACCAATGTTAAATTTAAAGGTAGCTGCCAGTGTGAGAAAAATTGAGTAAGTCCAAATGTTTAGAAGAATAAAGGATGCAATGAAGCAAAAATATAGCCATCTCTGCATCTAGTCAGTCAAATGATGAACACCTTTATTCCCTAATTTGTACCTTAACATTCTGAAAAGCAAAATGACTTAATGCATTTTTTGAGAGACTGGGAATTAACTTTATTAGTTATATACTAGACACTTCTTGCACTTTCAGTATATAAGGGTGTACTACTTTGAAAATAACACAGACAAAATACATGGAAAATCACTGGATTTAGTGGGTTACAGAAAAGATAAGTACGGAGAAGCCACAGATCAATTTGTCTCATTTTGTCTTGTTGCCATCCTGTAACCTCAGACTCTTGGAAGACCACTTTTCATCTGTCATAACTGCAGAGATGCTCCTTCATAATCACTTACTAAGTCTCTGGGTTTTTTACTGCTGTAGCATTTCTGGATCATCAGCATGAATTAATAATTTATGTACATTCATCATTTACACTAGGGAGTGTGATGGAGTAACAGAGGCTGGAGGCCATGGCATCAAAGGGAAGAAGGATCTTCTCTGTAGTCAGTGAAGTCACCAGGGTCATGAAGAGAAGCTAAAAGACTGTGTATGGCGGGCCTGCTCTCTGGATAAAGCAATGTGCTCTACCAAACTGGGGGAGCAACCTACACCACCAGCACAGGGAAACCTGGGCTGGGAAGGTGAACATGAACAGGTCCTAGCTCCAAATGTGCTACGGCCTCTCTTTCAGGTAAGTTTGTTTGGGCATCTTTAACCAGTCATAAAGAGACTCCACAAACTGGACATGCACAACTTAAAAGCATAAAATTATTGTTTACTACATAACACATTAAAAAATGGGGTTTTACAAACTCCTGAGCTAAGCTTTAACATGCTTCCCACCCCAAAGTCTCTCTGCTGGTCAGGTGGGCATAGAACAAGAGGAGAGGGGGCAGTCTCCACAGTCTCCTGCACCAAAGTCTCCGTGGTGCTGAGGTGACACCTGCCACCCCCTCCACCAGTGCCTGGTCCACCAGCTGTGTGAGCCAGCAATTCCCACATTGCTGACCTCCACCCCATCTCACATCCTTCATCCAGCCTCCATCAGAGCTGCACAGGGCAGCTGTCAACACAAGACCTTGTTCCCAGGCTGGGGGAGCCACAACGTGCCCAGCAGCCTTGCCACATCTGCATCTGTGATGTGGGCTGTTCTCCACAGGAGCAGACATTTCCATCCAAATACTACATTAGCTTATGCATGGGTGGATTAATGTTACTATTTGTATTCCAGACTCAAACTGGTCCTTGCAAGAATTAGATTAAGGAGCTTTCAGAGAAGTGCTAGCTAACATTTGTTAATCATTATTCTTGAATATAATCTCAGAGCACTTGGCTCTGCCAAAATATTGGACATTTTTCTCACCCTGTCTCCTTTCCTCACTCTGGAGAAATCCAAAGAGAAGCTTGCTTGAGCCACAGCTGGCCCCAGAGGATTAGTCACAGAGGGACAGGAAGCCAATGGGCAAAAATCAAATGGAATCCTATGGCAATGAACACTGAACACAGAGATAAAATCTCCATATTGCACGTAGTCTTCTCCTTCCTGTGGTTTACTTGGGAGTCATCCTGCAGTGTTCCTTTGGTGGGGGCTATGCCACATGGGAATGCTCAGTTCAGCTGTTTTATGTAATTCATCCTTCACTAACCATGTTATTTAGATTTGGAGGTTTGTGTAAGACCAGTTAAAAAATAAGCACAAGCCCAACAGAGACCTAGCACAGTCTGGTGTGAACATGTTGCAGCATCTGTGTTAAACTCTTCCAGTATTAAAGAAACTTCATAATCCTACCAACACTTAGCCTGGAAATCATACAAATAAATTAAGAAGCTTTCAGAAGAAATGAGAGAGAAAATCTTGCCAATGGATTTAGCTGCTACCCTGAAGTTTTATTAACTGTGTGAGGAAACACACCAGGTTATGCACGAAGCACTTGCATGTGCTTTCTTCTGCAGCTGCAGAAGTCCATGTCATGTATGTTACCTGACAAGAAGAGTTTTCCTCATTCATGTGAACACCATGAGGTACTTTACTGGAGAGAAAAAGAGGCTCAGAGTGGCAGCACACCCAGAAGCTAAGCAAACCTGGGCTAGGAGATGCCACAGTTAGAGAATCTGATTTCAAACCAAAGTAATCATCATGAGGGTCTTTCATCACCCAGATTTCTCTGTTGAGAGAACAGAGAGAGAAGTAGAATCCCAAAACTGAATCAGTAAATATTTATTAGGCAGTTGTTTATAGAGTGAGCTGCTGGCATGATGTCTAAAGTAGCCCTGTTTTTAATCAGACTACTTTAAAGTGTGTTTAAAAACTGAAAATGGCCTTGCTACCCAACTGAGGTAAATTCCCCCAACAGTCTATGGGAAAAATATAACCAGGGTGTCACATTTGCATTAACAGAAATAAAAGTATACTAAGGCCAATACTGAAAAGCTTTAAAACCCTTGTTTTGAGCCTCTGGGGTAAGCATAGTTAAATAATGGCAAAATAAACCTGCGAGCATACTTAAAAATTCATTCCAGAAGTCACATTGTTGCTTTTTATGGGATCAAAAATCATGCAAAAAATTATTCAAGAATAATCAGCCAAGTTTTTATGACAAACAAAACATTAGAGAAACTCAATATTTTTTGTCTGGTTTTGACTGTTTCCCTTGTGGGCCCTCTCCAGTTCAGAAGATTACATGGTTTCAGTGCCAAATGAGAATAGAAAATCTGTCTCCTGTCTTAACAGGTATTACACATATCAAGTGGTAATTTACATGCATTAACATATTATTTTAAACCAAAAATTTCCCCCTTCTGCTTTACTCATGTGAATGTAAGAACTGAGATAGCACAAAGAGCCATGTTCCCGCTTATTGGAGCAGTGGCTGCTGCAGCAGGGGCAGCTGAATGTTTCTTTCCCTGGCACATCCTCCCAGTTACCAGCAATCAGCCCTTCAGGGACTTTGTGAGTGGGAACTTGCATCTGGAACTGGAGGCTTTGATTAGCAGCCTGATTAGCAAAAATGAAAATTATTTCCAAAGAGCAGAGAAGAGACACATGATGATAATAAAGCACAGTGGAAGTCGTAAGTGAATTAATGAGCAAAAGACAAACTCAGTCCTATTTCACAATAATAATTTGAGTGCTATTTGGTATAGTCCCAGCTCTCACAGAAGCAGAGCTGGGCTGCCAAATGCAGAGTGGCTTGAGTTGCTCTTACGCCCTGCAAGGCCACAAATCTGTACCCACAGTGTGCACATGAAATGGCCAGGCTCATACTACACCGTGGTTCTTTGCTTTCTTAGCAAGCCTTGCCCAAAGCTCTTTGGTACTCAGACTGAGATCTGTCCTTTTATTGCTGTGCCAAATCAGAAATGTTTGGCTGCCAAGGTCAGGGAGATGTTCCCCGAAACAGATTGGTGGGCAGCTCTGTTTTTCAGACAGGATGCTGCAAATCCTCAGCCCCTGGGAAGAATTGCCTCCAACCAAGGCACCATGGCCTCCGACTGAGGAACAGCCACGTGGTTGTGCCTGGCATAGATGTGGAGCCTTGAGCAAGGTCACCTTCTCACAGGCAGGCAATCTGGGTAATTTACACCCTCTCAGGGCAAATGTATTTCAACTAGACCAGAGAGTCAAATGCAATATGCTGGACCAAACAGATAATGCATGACAGATTGTGATTGCAGAAAATAAAAACTTATTTTGAAAGCAAACTTTTTTAGTGTGCTATTAGATCAGGATGAAACATTGCCTGAATAATAATTACAATTGAAATTACACTTTTGTTTTTCCACTTTGGGGTTTAGGGGTGAAGTAGCATTGCCAGATCTAGGAGAGAGTCTGGTTCTTCTTAGTGCACCAGAGCTGCTGACTGGAGAGAATGTATCATTCTTATTGCTTTTCTGTTATGCTCCTTTCCTATTTATCTTCTATTAAATTATGGTCCTTCTTGAAGACATGCCAGCAGGCTGGGTCTGTATTATTACTTGGTGCTTTGGTAGCCTGGATCCTTTCAATATGTTGTGTTGCAGTGAGGGACATCAGAGGAAGCTGGCAGGACAGAAACAGAAGAAGGGTTTCGCATACAGTAGATAATCGACGTGTGGAACCTACTGCAGAAGGATCTTGTTAGTGGAAAATCTTTACTTGGCTTGGGGGATGAATGGATGACAGAAAATCCGCTGTGGGTTGATACTGAAACCACATCCACCTTAGGAAAGCCCCAACTGTAAAGCTATTTCTGTCTTTTAAAATATGAAATTTTATAAATGTTTCATTTGGCCAGTTTGTAAAAGATGTGAGCTTTGTTACTGTTACTCCTTGGGCTCTGGAAAATGGTTGTACTATTCATTTGATCATATACAGGAAAAGCGTTGCTATCAAGCTGCAATCTGATTGCCAGTAAAAATATAACCATAGGCTTGATAAGTTCACAAGAGCCCACTGAAGGTGATAATATGTGCAGATTGCTCTTTCAAAGCCCAAGAGGATTTTCGTGCTTCAGCCATATCCTTCCCACCACTGGCACAGGGAATTATCCTCATCCCTTGCACTTTAGCTGAATTTAGAGCTCCTTACTAACACAAATAACCCACTTGCTCTTTCTCTTCTATTTGAGAGTGTTTTCTTCTCACATGGGAGGGAAGACAGACGATTTGTCCCTGTTTGAGACAAAATTCAGAGGAACATCTGAATTTTGAACATCTTCTCTTAGAAGGCAGGTTACAGCCACCCCTCCCCCACCAGGTTCGGGAAGAAATTCCTTGGAGGAAAGGAAAAAAACCTATTTATTTAACAAACACACAGGGAAAGAATAATAATGCAAAATAATAAAACCTCTCACTGTGGAGAGAAACCTGGGAAGCTTTTAAAGTCCTTCTGTGGATGTGGTCTCTCTCCTGCTCTTTGGAGCTGGGTCGGCATGAGCCCACCTCTGGGCCTCAGTGTAAAGTTCTCCCAGATGATGTTTTGATGTTGTTGCACAATTCCAGAAGAAAAGAAGAAGAAGCCAAAGTCCCAGGGAGACAAAGGAGTTTAACTCTCCGTCTCTCGCTTCCAAGAAAAAAGCCAAAAAACTTGGGGGAAAAAAAAGGAAAGGCGCTTCCTCTGCTCTTGCTGCTGTAGAAGCACACAGAGGAGTGTGTATCCTTGTCCTTGAACAGCTGCTTTGAAAAGTTCATCTGGCTTTTTTTTCCCTTTCTCTCGCATCCAGTTTTAAAGGCGCAGAAAAGCACAGGATTTCATGCCTGGGCATAGGGCAGGTGATATGGGATACAACATCATAAAGTCACCCCAAGACACCATTTTATATTTCTGTATTTATCCTTGCTAGCCATTTTTACACCTCTTGTGCTCTAGAACAGACCTTCTGGACTGATGTGACTAGAACTGAAGTCATTGTTATCATTCCAGAGTCATATATAGTCTGGCATGATGATGTTTTCTTTTGTATTCCCTATTTCTTTCCTAATAATTCAGAGCATTCAGTTTAGCTTTTTGATCACTGCCCTGAACTAAGGTGAAATGTTCAGAGAAATAGTCACAGTGATTGCAAGATCTTTTTCTTGGGTAACAAGGGCTCATTTAGACACCATTATTGTGAATGTGTAATTAAGGTAGGTTTTGCATTGATTTGTATTTATCAGTATTTCATTTATTCAGATATTGCATTATCTGTTGATATTCTCACAAAATATTTTACAGGTCTTGGTAGACTTAGCTTTGAGTACTGTGAGTAATTCACTCCTATCAGCAAAAAGTGTCTCCTAACTCCTCACATTATTTTCATGATCACTTACAAACATTCATATGGAGTTCTACATTTCCTATTGCTCTACTAATTTCATAATCACAGTTGCTTAGTTTCTTTAACGCACTTTGGGAAGAGATATTGTTAAAATGATTTGATGATTAGCTCATCCTTAATTGTATGTTTGTTGATACCTTCAAATAGGTCCAACAGCTTTTACTCTAAAAGCCATGTTGAATCATTCCATACATGACATATTTATCTATTTTCTGATGTTTCCCATTAATCTGCTCAGTGTATAAGGCACATTTATCTTCTTGTAATTCTCAAAATTTCCCCAGGGGTTTCATTAAATATTGATGCCACATTTACCACTTCCAAGTTCTTGGTATCTGAAATAATTTTGAGCAATGGGGTACAGTGTGGTCATTTCAAACCATCCTGGGACTGAGTCATGCAGAAATTACTTATGTTCTGGTAGCCAGATTTCACTGGGTCTGTTTCGCTGCATTGCTTCATTTCGGAGGAAAAGCAGCGCACACTTAGCACCTCATCCACCTACAGTGAGCAGCACCTTTCATTTGTATCTGTTGCTTTTCAGCTCCAGGACTTTTGGATTTGTCACGCTACTTATAAAGTCACGACAGAAAGAAGTAAGAACAAGCACCTGCTGCCAGTGACCACAGTGGAGTGCACAGTGCCCTTTAAGCTGAAAGGTTTTAGTGATCCCTGTGCCAAAGTATACTGTGAAAACTGTGCTAGATCCTTTACCAATACAAGTGTAATAAAACTGGCATGGATAAGTTAATTTTCCTATATGAGAAGCTCAAGTAGTGGAGTTCGTGCGCAACTGCCTACTTCTCAATTCAACAGTTACCAGAAGAAACTTGGATCATACAAGGCCCCACAACCAAAAAGAAAAAGGGTCCTTCTTCTCTTTCAGATGAACAGTTTGGCTAATGAAAGCTCCCAAGAATGGGTTCACCTCAGGGGAGAAAATAGAGATCCTAGTGGAAGTAAAATTGCATGGCTCTCTCCTTTCATCCTTCTGCCAAGGCTCATGCAGGTGAAACTAGGGGGCAAACCCAGACAGACATTCATTGTAGGAACGAGGCGATCTTCCAAGTAGTTACAATAGTTATTTTCTCTTTACTGTATTTAGATTTAGGCAATCTGAGGGGTAGGAAATAAGGTTCTGAGAGAGAGAATTTAGCAAAAAGAAAAACCCTGCATGCTGAAGGTAATAATATTTTATACTAAAAACTTTGTTTCTGGCCTTCAAAAAGAAAGATGCTTTCAATTTTCTGTAATGCTAAAGCCATTTTGCACCATCTGGACTTATGTTGCAGTTTTCAAGCAGGAAATTTTTTCATTCCTATGTAACCTTCACATCTTTGTTGCAGTGATCTCTAAAACTCAGTTACAGTAATGATACTTTATAATATAGACTAAATATCAAGCATCAAATACCAGATTGATTTTCTCTTCAGAGATTCATTTCTTTAATGTGCAAGTAATTTCATCCTTGCAAGGAGTCTGTTATAGCACTTTCCCTTCTGCTGGTGATGGAAACAGAACCCTGTTCAACCCATGGCTCGAGCCCAAACCTGCTAAGTGTACTGGGAATGCTGCCTGCGATTTTAGCACTATGGAAAGCAGACTTGAAAGACTTAAGGTCCCATCAGCCTTCTGAGGGATGTGGCAAGAGTAACAGATTCAAGGATCCAATTTAAGTCTTCATTTTCAAATGTAAAACTCAGCACCAGAGAAGATCTTTGGCACGCACCAATGTAGTTTTATTGACTTGAGTTTATTCTACATCAGGACAAACCTACCTGAAAATTTGCCTTTAGGATTATGTTTTCCACAATGACAAACAGATGTATCCAGACAAAAAATTTCTTGTATATTTGGATGCAGTCCACAGCTGAAAACTCATTTACAAGAGTACAAATGCTTGAACTTCGGTTCACAGAATCTGTCATCTTAATATTTAAAATAAATTCAAAAGCAAATGCAACAGTCTCATGCCTCCAGTTATCTCAACTGCCAGTGCTAAGTAATTCTGGCAAATCCACTTAGAGATAACAGTAGGTGTTTAGATACATAAGTGAAAAAGCACCTAAACCTTGTGCCTGGTTTAGAAGAAAGTTTCCCTTATGATGACTGGGACTTCCTGCTTCTTTTTGGGCTGAAGATACTTCAGGAACAGTTTAACTCAACTATGCAGCAGTTTCAGTCCTAGCAGCATCTGTGAAACATAGAACAAAACATGAAAGAGCAAAAATTAGCAAATCCTAAAAATCCCATAACATTTGTTTGACATTAGTTATTATTTTGAAATTTAAATCTGAAGCAGAAACCTTCCTTTGAGGAAAAGCTGCTCATACCTTTCTTTTCTTGCAAAGGTCTCTTTTCCCTCAGAAAAATGCTGAAAAGACCAAGAAACAAGCATGCGACCTCTGTAAGTTTTTCCAGCTGGGCGGCTTTGTTCAACTAAAATATTCTTAATCTCTTAAGCATGATCTGATACCACTTCTTTGCAGGCTGCATGAGTCCTCTTCTGACCTTGTAAATTGAGTTTATATGTATACTGTCTACAGCTGTCATTTGCAATGCCAGAGGCAATTTAATTGTTTGGTACTTTCATTAGTCCCCTAT
Source organism: Dryoscopus gambensis (assembly GCA_013389985.1). NCBI lineage: Eukaryota > Metazoa > Chordata > Aves > Passeriformes > Malaconotidae > Dryoscopus > Dryoscopus gambensis. The sequence continues at coordinate 61,024 of WEIT01025850.1, read as the reverse complement.
TGATCGGTTCCTCTTCCTCCCTGCTGTGCACAGAGAGGTACATTTCCTGTTGCTATTTGCTGTTTAACAAAACCCTCTTACCATTTCTTTGGCATTTTGATGATATTTGATACTAATCTTACCTGGTTGTTCTTAAAGCAGCATTTTAATTTAATATCTTACTTAAAGCAAACTTTGAAGCAACTTTATGTGGCCCTGGAAGTTCTACTCTGAACTTAGTAAATCACTTCTCCTCCCTTCTTCCCTCCCTCCCTCCCTGCCTCCCTCCTCCCAGCATCTATTACAGTGAGTACTGGGCTGAGAAGTGGGAGGCTTTCCTCACTTTGAACTTTTGAAACATCTTAGACATCTACAGGTCTAGGAGAACGTGTTGTTTAAATGCTCACTAGCACAGAGGAAAAAATAAAAAACTCCTTTCACTTTTTTTTTACAGTAAATCCCAACAAATTCATACCATGTCTTTTAAACATGTTATTTTTAAATTGTTCATACTCACACTCAAGAGTCTTTAGGTGAGTTACTGGAGCAGTGACCAGCTGTAAGGTCTCACAATATATGCTTTGAGAGGTGCTCTAAACCTTAGGGACAGAGGGCAGCTGAGTTTGCTAGTCAGGAAAAACTATGCTAAACTTCCAGGTCTATGTATTTTCATGTTCCCCAGCCTGCACAGAACAGGAGTAAAGTCATTGGAAGGGGCAACGTGCCACTTCATCAGTGCTGAATCCTTCTTCCAGAATGACTCAGCTTCAGCCATGGGATGTGTAAGTAAAAATAGGAATAAGTATGGACACTGATTTATGGTATGAAAGATCAGATATTGAAAGGTAAATTGTTACAAACTTTCTTTTAATCCAAAAAGTAATAAGGCAGCCATGAAAAAGATCTGATAGTGAAGTTCTCCATTGCAAAGGCCTTTCCTGATGCTACTGGAAATGATGTCAGCTGAATTTCTGACTCAGTCTCTAGCAGGGAAATCCTCCTGCCAAAGTCCCATAATCCAGCATGGAAATCCCAAATGTCACGTAATATATCCCTGAGGGTAAATACCAATATGGAAACTGTCAATCTGGTTTTTGTTTCTGGCTCTTGCCCACACTTCCCAGAGCTTTACATTTGTCTGTGAAGTTTGTTTCCACAGATTTCTTCTTTTTATTCAGCCCTACCACCTCTTGTGGTTCAGGACAGGCAGGCAGAGCTGTGCTTTGCCCACCTGTGAGCACGTGCAGGGGCACTGAGCACCCTCCTGCCACAGAAACAACCCCTCTCCCTGCTGCCACCACTGAAAAAGCCACTGCCTGGGGCAAGTTGTGTGGCACACAGCTACGGGGTCCAGCTCCATCTTGGACAGGGATGAGGCCTGAGCACTTAGTGGGGAAAAGGAAGGGAAGTTACCAGAGCAAGCTTAGAAACGGTGAAAGCCTCAGGGAAGGGACCCCAACACCTGCCCCTTTTGGTTCAGCTTTGCCCCAGTGACACAAGGGAGCATCGTGGGGTGTCTGGGGTATGTCCTTACCCTGAACCCAGCACTGACGGACATCTCCTTTCCCTGCCAGCACACTGTGGTTTTGACCAACCATGCTGGGAGGGCAGTAGGTTTCCCAGTAAGCTTCCTGGAGGCAGGAGACCCTTCCCCCTGGCTGGAACACCCCAATTTGATCCAGACTTTGCCAGAAATGGCTTAATTTGGTGCAAAGCTCTTGCCTGTGGAAACAAAGTCATTGACAAGTTCTTCATCCTTCCTTCAGGGAAGCTGAGTGTCTTGTGAGCCACAGCAATTCCTGAGCTGGCTGAGGGTGCTCCAGCCCTGCCCCATGTTGCAGACTCACCACCTCCATTGCTGAACCTCCCTGCAGAGCCCCTTAGTGCTGTCCATCATTTAAAATAACATTCCAGTAGTGCCCAAGAACCCAAGTGCATGGTGGTCTTTGGGGCTCTGGGGGCTGCTCCTAGGCATACTTAAAGTCATCCATATGATGGCAGCAAGCAGGACAAGGTACAGCCACGCAGTCCTCTGCATTTCCAGTCTTTAAAACAATACAATTCTCTCTACTGTAGCTTGCACAAATAAGGAAGTTTTAATTACATCCTGAGAAAAAATGGCGTGATCCTTACTGCTTTGAGAGTTCAGGTTTCTGCAGCACAAACTCTTTCCTTCAGCTCCCCTGCCCAGAGCTGGGCTGCTCAAGGCTCCTCTGTTTTCTTTTGCCCTCACTTCACTCTACTAAACACATGCTCAAATCCCCTGTGGATGAGGGCTAGCCAAGGTAACATGGCCCCTGGCTTGCCAGGTACCTGGTGCTGAGCATGGCAAGTGTTTAGTGTCTCATGGTTAGTTTGGGAAGGAGAAAACTGAGAAGAAGAAATTGCCAAGGTTTATTTGGCATGGGATTACCCCTGGGATCAGGGGTGATGTGCCACTGGACATTCAGGGGCTGCAGACGGTACAAGTTGTGCTTTCCCACTTCTGTCCAGTGCACATGGCTGTCCGTTGGAAGTGGGATGACAAAACCAGAACTAAACAAGCAAAGAACCCAAATCACCACCTTTTGTGGAGGCAGAGTTGAAAGGCAGCTTGGAAATGAGGTGTTTTCACACAGGCTGAAACAACAGTGAAAATACAATGCTGCAGTCACTGCAGGCAAGAACTGGCATTGTAGGAGTGCTGAACTGAGACAGAACAGCTTGCACATAGGTAATGGATGGATAAAAAGGACATTTACAGAAGCCATTCCCAACACATTGTAGCAGATTTAAAACCTGATGCAAGTGGTAAAAGCCAGCAAGTATAATGTGCTGGAGAGAAGAGCAGAGAATCGTACGCATTGCCCAGGTTTCAGACTCACTGCATTAAAAGAAATCCCTGAAGAATCATAGAAAATGGACCATGACCAAGTGAAAACAAGCCCAGAACACTCAGTGCTTTCAGTCCTGCCCCACTGACATGCTGGAAGGATCACCCAGACAAAACCAGATCAGTTTTGCATGGACAGGTGGGGTATATGAACCTGGCATGTGGGCAGCTGGTAGGTGTCATGAGTACCAGGATGTCCATGTCCTGCCTTTTGGTGCACAACCCCCTGAGAAAAGGGAAATTGTTTATCTGAAGTAGGCTGCAGATCCCCAAAATAGCACCTGCCAGACATCTTAAAGCGTTTACATTTCAGCCACCACCTGGACTAAAGTATCTATGCTGGAAGGCAGTAGATCAGACTTTAGGGACAGTGATTTTCCTGTCTCCAGAGAGTGGACGGGTATCTCACTCATGCCCAGCAGTGTGGTGTGACAGGGCTGCTGTCCCCAGCTCTGTCTCCCTGCCCCATGCAGTCCCACCCATCTTGCATGGCCAACACACACTGTGGGCTCCTGCCCTGTTTTCCTACAAATGCATCCAGCTTTCTCTGGAAAACAACAAGAGGTTTCTTCATTTCTGCAAGCAGCTTGTCCCACTAAGTGCTCTTGCTGATAAGAATATGATCCTAATTGCTGGTTGGATTTCTCTGGATATGCATTCCAGGATGTGGTTTGTTTTGCTGGGTTTTTTTCTGATAGATTAAGGAAGCTCTTTATATCTTTATTTTTCCACTTGGAAGATACATTCATGCTAAAATCATGCCATTATTATTACCACAGTTATCACCTGATAACTAAAGTGAACTGAACAAATCCCATCAGTAGTGATTCTCCATTTTTATTTTTAATTATTACTTTTCCTAGGACCTGTGGCAGGCTGTTATATATACATTTCATTGCATTATTCACAATGATCGTATTTTTAAAACTATTGACACTATATTATCACCCTTCCACAGCATCTGAGACTTCTGTTCTCTTAATACAGAAAAGTCTTCTCAGCAAGTTCTTTTAGGATGTGGAGATAGATTGGTTATATCTACAGACTTTAATTTATTCCCTGAATTTTCTTAACTTCCATAGGAGTTACTAGTGACATCCCAATAGGATACAGGCAGCTTGAAATATTTTCAAGTACAGAAAAAAATGGAATAAACATGCAGGATTTTTAAATTATTCTTAGAAATTAAACAGTTCAGTAGTTGTCAGTGGGATTCACAGGTATGTGCACCCACTTTTATTAGTAAATCCCTCTAGTTTTTGGTATTAGGTGGAATCATCAACAACAGCCAGACATTTTAAGATCACTCATCTTATTGCGTGCCATCAATGGGGTTTGTGTCACTTTGAGCAACACAGCCAGTGCATGGGAAACCAAGCAGAAGAGATGCTACTGCTATTTATAATCCATTTGCTTTTAAAGCAAAAGATACCTTAAAAATAGTAAGATTGTTTATGACTAATGGCTATCACCCACCAGAGCACGCAGGGAGGTGTGTGCTTACAGACACAGACCACTCTGAGCTTCATCTTAACTGAACGCGAGGCAGGTCCAGTACAGCATGTAAACAAATTTCATCTTATGGCTCATTTGTTCAGTCACAGAGATGGTTTGTGTCCTACTAGCCTAGAACACGAACATAAAATAAGATATATATTCACCCATTAACACAAACCCTCAGTATACTGTCTCAGTTTTGTTTCAGTCTCTGCTCTGGACTGATGTTGAGGGATTTTTTTGCTTTAATGCAGACATCTAAACCAGAATGTGTTATTTCATCATTCATTAATTCAGCCTGTTTATTCCATAATAATGAGAATCTGGACCCAGTGTAAGGACTGATAAAATGAAGAGATCCTACTGGCAGTAAAAGTCGATCAGGCTTTTCACAATTCCACTGATATATTTTGAGGACATATTTAACAACTTTAGAGGAGAAACAGATCTGTGAACACACATATCTCTGTTACACCAAACCATTGCTTCAGGCACCAGAAGCATAATATTGCAAGCACGATTAAGTTACTGAGACACTGTGTAAATGTATTCCTTTGCATTTTTTCCCCCTGGTCTATTCTACATATTAGAAAATCTATGCAAGGCTTGCCCAGTGATCACACAATTGTACAGCTGAGTAGCACATGCAACTGTCATAAAGAGTGTGTCTTCAGGAAGGGAAGATTTTTCAGTTGTTATGAGTATAATGCAATCTAAAGACACAGCAGTCGTATTTTTGTAAATATTCACTAACATGTTTCTATCTTGAATGTGAAAAGAAAGTGCATTTTGCCAAGAGTGCTCCCAACTCTTTTTGTGAGCAGGTGACGCCAAAGGCAGAGAAAATGCTTGGAACTTCCTCAGAGAAATCCTACTATTGGAGATCTCCTACCATGCTGTCCATTCTTCCAGGTAAATAGTTTTTGTGCCTCTAAAAGACAAGTAAGGTTCAAAGGCTGAAGGAGAGACATGCCAGAGTCCCATGTATCCAGCAGGTAGAGCAGAGGTGCCTGCTGTCCCAGAAAGTGGAGAGGGGATGCCATGAGCAGGAGGAGCAAAGAGCCACATCCAGCATCTGTGTTAGAAACTGGGAATGTGGGAAAAAGAGATGCAACAACCTCTGACGGTTCATTAGTCTATTCCCACAGCATGATTAGATCAGTTGGGTCAGTTTTCTAAAGGCTCCAGATGACTGAATTAGTCAAGGATAGGTCAGATTATTTCTGCCTTACTGCCATCATTACGGTGCCACAAACATATCAATTAAAAGAGTTTGCTTTGACAGGATTCCTGCTGTTACTGATTCAGTGGCTCCTCTTGTAAAGAAAACCACCTTGGTGGTAGCCCTGAGGAGGCTGTGGCAGCTGAGTGTGTTGGAATGCCTCAGTTTGGGAGCCAAGGAATACCTCTTTTTTTCCTGGGAAGAGTACACATGACCGGCTGTGATGTAAAGGAAGCAGTGCTATGGGGCTAAGACCCCAGGTTTGGGTGGCAAAGCTTTTATTTACCCAAGTAAGAAAATTCAGCTGTGCTTGCTTTTGAGAATTTTGGGGGCATTGCCCACCACCATGGGCTTGTCGCCTCCCTGTTAGATCAGTCCCAATGCCATGTCCCCCTCCCAGCTGGGAAATAGCTCTTTTCCCTGGATACTCCAGGAGTGTGTTGCAAAGACGCAGTCATACCATAACCACAGTGTGCACTGGGCTTTTGAGACTTAACCATGAAGACCATTTGGTCTTCACACCTAATACTTGGCATGAGAAAAATCAAATCTTTAGACTGAAAGAGTCTCATCTGTATTTCCTCAAAGAAGTTACAAGAACAATGGTGTGGGATAGCAGTACTAGCATAAAAGTTATTATATATGAAGAAATCCTTATCTGAATAATCGTGAATGAGCTAACAGCTCACTGACCACAGAATCATAGAATTGCTAAGTTTGGAAAAGATCATATTCAAGCATTAAAATTATCAAGTTCAAGCATTAACCCAGCACTGCCAAGTCCACCACTAAACCATGTCTCCAAGTGCCACATCTAAATGTCTTTTAAATATCTCCAGGGATGGTGACTCAACCACTTCCCTGGGCAGACTTTCCAATGCCTGACCTCCCTTTCAGTGAAGAAATTTTTCCTAATGTCCAATCTAAACCTCCCCTGGAACAACTTGAGACCATTTCTTCTTGTCCTGTCGCTTGTTACCAATTAAGGTTTTCAAGAACTGGAGGGCATTTCCAAATACTACTTTCCAAAGAGTTTTGGTTAAACTGCAGATCTGTGCTCTGACTTTGGGATTATGAGATTAAGCTTAAAGCATTCCCATCAGTCACCCCACATCAGGAATATTTTGTTATGTATATTGACTATGATGATTTACAAAACCAAATGGTGTGTAGAACTCTCAATTTCTGAATATGGCATTTATTTGCATCAAATTCATACCCCTTCCAAAGCACACTAGTTTCTTCTCACGGAGCCTGCAGGATGGGTGGATCTTTCTTCCTAATGCCTGAAGATTGTTAAATTCACAAAGCAATACTCAGATGGCATAATTATTAGTATTACAGGCTGATCCCCTAAGCAAAAATTGTGGATAGATCCCTTTTATGAGAGGATGGCTCCTGTAGCCAGGGGTGGTCTGGCCTCGCTATCACAGACTGACTCCAGCTGATGCTTTGCCAGTTCATTGATGCAGCACAAGAAAGCTCTGCTGCACAGCTCTGTCCATCTGGGTTGAAATCATCTCTACTTGTACATCTTGGCTACGTGGGTGGTCACATTTATGACTCCAAGGGTGCTCCTATCCATTGTATTGTCCTTCCTTTCAAAGCTTCCTCAGCTTGCTCATTTTCCATGTGCTCAGAACCAGCCTGCTTTTATATCAGATATTTCTGCCACCTTTCTTCGGTGGAGTATGCCAAGGTGTTGCTGGAGTGTGAGCCCAAGGTTGCGTTTCCCAGGACAGACCTGTCTGGTTGTGTTATCCCTGTTTCTCTGCACACCGCAGGCCTGGGGCTTTCAGCTGCACAAGCCCCTTGTGTCACTGCACCACTTCATCCTCCCGCACAGCATGTGGGAGGGAAGCCTGTGCTACAGCATTGCTTTTTCTCTGGCATTGGGTGTGGTGGGGACCAGCAGCAGCTGCCCAGCACTTGCAGTACCATTAATGCTGGGTAGAGCAACCTTTGCTGCCCTTTAACAGCAGAAGTGCCAAAGAGAGAAGGGCATGTACTGAGCAAGAGTTTGGAACATCCAGGTATGCTGGAGAAGGACACTGACAGTAGGAGCAGCAGGGAAGAAATCACAGCTGAAACTGAGACAGAAAAAATATCTTCTTACCTACAGGACAAAGGTTATTTCTTCACAAGCTGCAGGTTTCTAGGGCACCTTAGACAGGTGATCATACAAAAAAAAAAAATCCCTAATTCATGCATATGAAGATCTTCTATTCATTTCAAAAAAGGGGCAGGAACACCTATAATCAGGTACCTTGGATGTCTCTAGCTTTGTTAACTAGTTCATTTCTACTGGAGTCTGAATCAGGATTGACGTTCCTATTCACCAGATTATTCTTGCCCTTATCATGACCCAAAAGGAAATAGATATGGCTCAGGCCAATCTGAAAATCAGATACAAAACCTGTTCTAAAACCTGTCACTTTAAATCAGAGTTTTCAGCACAGAGAATTAACAATTGTCAAGTCACATCTACAGCTTTCAGAGGCCTTTTTGCTCAAGGATGTCTGCTACAGTTTTGCATTTTCTCACATTTTCAGTATTTCTGCTCACCACCAAGGTGGCTGCAGACAGCTGTGAATGAAGAGGAGGAGGAGGAGGAGGAGGGAGAAAGAGAGCAGTGTCCCCGGAGGGGCTGCCATAGCTGGAAAGCTCCATCTCCTTTCCAGGGACAAGGGACACAACTGTAAATTCTGACAAGAAGAAAGCCCTGTTCAGGCTCTGGAGAGGCAGCCTTTGTGGTGTGCCCTCTTCCTGAAGGGAAGGCTTGGCATGTGTGGTAGGGATGTGGGGTGCCCCAGAACAGTGATCTCCCACAGCACTCGGGGACCAGGCTGGTTGTGCAGCGTGCTACATGGCTAATTAGGGACTGCTGAAGAATGCACACCTACAGAGTCTAATACTGCTAATTTATTGCATCAACCATTTAAAATCAAAGAGTGAAAGGGGAAAAAAATACAACATCTTTTCAGCAAGTGAAAAGTATTGAATTAAGCATATTGAGTCTCTCACCACCACTCTTTAATCATGGTGTTTCTTCTGCATCTGCTGTGTAGGTTTAGCTGGAAGTGTTTTCTAGAGACAGGAAGACAATTAGACAAGTACCTGTGAAAAATGTTGTTGGCTGGGTTTCTTTTTTTTTTTTTTGGTCTATATCAGAAGGAGAACACTGCCAACCTGCTATGAAAACAAAAATATGAAATCGTAGAATTCTTTAGGTTGGAAAAGACCTTTAAGATTTTCAAGTCCAACACTAAACTATGTCCCCAAGTGCCACAACTACACATCTTTTAAATACCTCCAAGACTGGTGACTCAATCCCTCCCTGGGCAGCCTGTCCCAATGCTTGACAATCCTTTCAGTGGTGATATTTTTGTAATAGCCAATCTACACCTCCCCGGCACAGTTTGAGGCCATTTCTTTTCATCCTATCACTGGTTGTTTGGGAAAAGAGGCTGACCCCCACCTGGATACATCCTCCTTTTAGGCAACTGTAGAGAGTGATAAGGTGTCCCCTCAGCCTCCTGTTCTCCAGTCCAAACAGTCCCAGCCCCTCAGAAGCTCTTCATCAGGTTGTGCTCCAGACCCTTCTCCAGAAGCCAGGGAGAACTTGACTTTTTCCCTGCTGCTAACTGGGAGTGTGACATGGAGCATAATGCTACTGGGTTTTCTCTTTGCTTACACATAGCACTGTAAATATTAAAAAGCATCCACTTGCTCCAGACATCCCTCATGACTAAAGTGGGATCAGGTGGTGGGAGCCATTGACTTTTTTTATGTCTTGCTTGCTCTCCTTTGGAAACATTTCATTCTCTTTTGAAGATGCATCTCATTGCTTTCACCAGTGACACCAGCCCTTTCTTTCCCTCACACCATGTCACAGCAATTTCACAGCAAGCAACTGAGAAAAAAATATATTAATGGCCCTTGGTTCATAGGCAGGCTCTGCTGTGCTGGAGTAGCAGTGATAAAAGGGCTAATTGCAGATAGGAGGCCTGCTGAGTTACACATACTGAACATGAGGCTAATTTCTTGTGCCTTTCCCTCACACTCCCTTGCTGCAGTGCTTGCCTAGTCCATTCCAGCAGCGCTAACAGAGATTTTTGTGAAGGAACAGATGGGGTGGGGCAAGGGTCTCACTCTACCTTAACCCTGTGGTGAAGGTTTCTTGTCACTGAAGTACTTTCCCTTTGTTTGCTCAGGTCAGGCTGCTTTGCTTGACAACCTGCCCTTTGGCTAAATACCACATATTAAATACAAGATGCCCAAATCTGCAGATGAAGGGTATCCTTAGTTCTCAGTAGACCTTCCCACACAGAAAGTAATTTGAATTTCAATCAGGGTATAAAATGTGGTGTATACTCAACAAAGCAACCGAAAGCAGGCTGAGAAAACATAAATGAGCTTCATTTTAGTTGCTTTCAAGTTCCTCCAGTACAATCTTTCCAGTTCTTATTTACTGTAATCAGCATCCATCTGATGGCAATTTGTAGACAATTGTGCATTACAGTTTGTTCAACATTCAGAGGAAAACTGCATGTTTCTGAAACCTGAGGTGAACTCCACAAATACTAGAACTCTGGATAGTAGATGAAAAGGCCTCATAACAGTCACATTGTTCTGCTCCAGAAAAAGGTATTGGGAAGAACAAATGGGCACCAGTGGCTCCAAGCAGTTTTTTACATCAAGATTATTCCAAAGACAAAAAAGTTCTAAATCGATTCAGTTCTTCAGCCACTGTGGGCTATGGCAGGATAAGTCATCTGGATTCAGCACCTCCCATTGGAGAGGTTTTCTACTGAGCCTCTTCCTCTTCCCCTTCTACTTCTTGCAGCCTCTGGGTGGGTGATGGAGAAACATATTCTGCTGTGAGAGCAGGTGTGGTGTGAGGAGAGCAGGTAGCACTGGTGAGTGGGTGTTTGGGTCTCCTAATAAACTGAAGCAACACAAGAATTTTGACCAATTTGCTCAGCTGCAAATGCTGTGCAAAGCGCCTCTCTTGGCATCACTGTTTCTGTCCACACGGGTTTCACTTCTCATGCAGCCTCCTTCATGCAAAGCCAAGTTTTATAACAGGAAGAATAATGGAGGCGGAAAATGCCTGGTGTTTAATGCTCTGTTATTTCAATTTCATGAGGGCTGTTTCAAGTGTTGAATGGGCTCTTATTGCTGGCGATACCAGGTGAGAGAGGCATTAGTTTCAGCTCTGCCAGGCTGTGATCAATAAACTCCCCCACATCCTTACGCTTCTCCCTGATCACAGTTGAATAGCTCATTAGCCTTGTTCCAACTATTATCCTGGCACAGCACTTTTTAAACTGATACGTTCCCTCCTTGGAACGGTAATGATGTGTTTATGTTTGTAAGGCATCACGCACAATTATAGGTCTGCCTCAGTCGTGAGCAGTAACAAATGTACCAAAGGTCAGCGCAGCCGCCAGGCTCCATGGGGCTGTAAGCAGGAAGCTTGGTATGAAAAAAGTATTGCAGTTATACACAGATAACCTGGTCCTCTCAGGCAAATCTGGTGAGATGCCATCCCGGGGAGAAAATGGAGCAGCCAGTGTGAAACTGCAATTTATAGGGGCTGAACAGCATGTGCACATCTTAAGCAGTGGCTGCAATTCAAGAAGGGCATTTTCCCTGCAGGTCTTGACATTACTGGAAACTTTCAGGCACTGAACTGGTTTAATATCTTGAGACAGGCTGTGATCTAATTGTTCTCTGCCTCCGTGTAAAAGGTGCTTAATTTCTATGCATAGTCTTTATCCTGGAACATAGGATAACTTTGAATTTATGATGTGATCAGGGAAAGCACTTTTTGTGGTAAGCCTGAAGTGTGACAGGTCTAATTTTAAATAAACCATTCTTATCAGACGGATCAGCTATGGACTCTGCCCTGGGCCAACAACCAGGTTCTTTTGCTTTGCAGCCAACAAAGTTTTAAAGCTTCTTTAACACCCAAAATGCCTAGATCCTTGCATAAACAAACCCACAAAGCTAGTTTGTGAGAAGTCAAATTCTCCATGGAGGTCTAAACACTCTGCAGCTGAGAGACACATATGAAAGCTGCTTTGGAATAGCTAAACCCATTTAAATCCATTTAAAAGCCTCACAATTAAATTTGCATGCAGCCAGCTACTGCTCTGTCTCTCCTGAGTCACAGTGGGCTTAGCAGGCTGGAGAAAATCAGGGCCACTTTTTCACCAGCACAGTCCCAGTTGGTTTTCTTCCCCACTTTTACCCAGATGAGCTGTGGGAAAAAGGCACTGTTGCCAAAGTGCCTTGGTGGGAAGCTGATGGGGATAATTCAAAGCAAGCGAAGTACAAACAGACCCCACAAAAGCGATCTGAGCTATGCAACCTCTCCCTGAAGGGATGAACCACTGAGCAAGAGATGCCAAGGGCCAGGTGTCCCTCCCAGTCGAGAAAACAGGGGTGGATGGGCGCAGCACACCCATGGATGGGCTGCAGTTTGCCATAGGGCTGGTGGGTGCCTGTCACTTTGGGCAGCAGGGAGCTGATGGAGTGAGAGTGTTTCTGGAGTGGGGTCAGCATGGACAAATGGAGAAGGCAGCAGGTAATACCAAAGGGCAAAGTGCTGCTGGTGAGCAAAGCTGCTGGTCTGGGGACAGAAGAGGCCACATGTTAAATGGGCTCCCAAACACCTCCAGCAATCGCTGCTCCTCCTTAAAAAGCTGGTTATGGTAGAGGTGTCACTTGGCAGCTCCCTGTCTTAAGAGACAGAAAGGAAACATTATCTTTGCCATGCAGATTTAGGACCCCGCCTGTCCTTGGGTGCAAATGGTCCTTATTGAAACAGATGGCTGCTGTGGATTGATAAACAGCCAGGGCCTTTTCTGCCTGTGTTTGAAAAAGAACATCTTCCACAGCCACGCAGAAATCCTTGGTCTGGTTAAACAGGCATTTCTGTCTGCTTTCAAATATGGGCCAGTGCCATGTGTAACGGCAGCTGTGTGTTCCCAAAACATTTCCATGCAATTAGGTTTCGAGGAGACAAAAGCAGCCAGCCAGACTCGCTTCTCCCTTACCCTGCTCCAGCCTCGGGGACTTGCTGTGTGCTGATACCAGCCTCAGCAGGGATGCTGCCGGTGAGGCTTTCAGCATTTTCTAACCCAACCTTGCTTCCTAACTCCTGGAGCAGGGAAGGCATCCATGTCTCTGTACCCCTCACTCTTTTCCTGCTAGCTTCCACAGAAAGTTGNTTATTATGAACATATTCTGGATTTATTCTGGGTTTCATTTAGGAAGAAAAAGTAAGACAAGACATTGTTTCAGTCTGAAAAACACAAGTAAGGAAAGCACCAGTGACAGTTTGCATTCTGAAAAACCTGTGAATTTTAAAAGTTGTTTTTACAAGATCAAAATGTAACAAGACATCTTTTTGAGAAACAAGACTAACCTCACCTTGATCTATCCTGTATGCGTCAGAAAGTATTTTATGCTTTTATCCAAGGACATAAAGTGCTCCTGTGCTCCATACTATACACTGCATTCGCTTCAGTCTCCTGAATGCCCTTTGTCCCTCTGCATTGCAAGTACTGCTGCTCCAAGGAGATGTGGACCCAGCTGCTGAATATGTGCTCTGCTGGACGTGTCTTATTATCATATTGAAAGAGATGTGCCTATCTTTCAATAATCTATATTAATGATTATTAATCCTTCAGCTGTTCAGAAATACTGTCAGAACAAGCAGTTTTAGCAGAAGAGAGGAAAGAAGGTGTGTGCTTGCATGTGTACTTGCTACATTGTTCCTTCAAATTCTCCAGGCATGAAATTATTACATGTCTAATTACATGGCAATTACAAAAGCAACACTCTGTATTAGTCCCTTTGGCACAAGGGATTTTTCTAGATGTTTTTGATCCCACCTTTCACAGACTGAACTGAAATTCAGGGTGAATTTCTGAAGTTTTTCCGTCAACTTCAAAGGAGTCTGAGTTACCTCCAGCGGGACGATGGCGGGGATGAATTCCGCAGGCCAGTGTTGGAGAGGCTGAGTGTTTAACTGCTCGTGAGTGGTTGTAGCAGTGCCACTGTGGATTCAATTTGTGGAATATATTACAACAGCAGTGTGAAAAAATTACTCTTAGGTTTTGCAAATTGATACACTAGAGCTTTAAACTAGGATAGGGAGGGGCCAATTTACACTTCAAAACCCAAACTGTGCCCTTGGATATATTTGCCAAGCTCCATCAGAAATTAATAAGGACCGTGAAATCAAAGAAGATGCAATTTAACTTAACTATTTAGATGCCTAATCCCTTTGACTGTGCCTATTTTACATCTTCCACAACCCAGTTTTTCAACTGCATTTCTGAATGTTCAAGCCGAGACATCTTAAGTAGAGGAGGCAGTTTGAAGGCTTGCCCAGCAGAAGTCAACTAACATAATAAATATCAACAAATTAAACAATCCTCAAATCTCCAGGTTCTTCAGAGAAGAGGTGTCCAAAACCTCATTTCTTTTCCAGCTAAGCTACTTCGTTCAGTGAAAAGGTCAAGTCTGCCTACAAACCTTGTCTTATCAACATGCCTAAGAGTAAGAGTAAGACTATTTCTTTTTATAATATGACTCTTTGAAATGTTCCTGACTGAAAGCCACCAATTTTCTGTGGAGTTTTCCCTCAGTGTGTTTCTACTTCCTCCTTTTTTATATCAGTGTTTTGACTGAAAACAGCAAACTCTTCACTGTTAATAGACTGGCAAGATTTCTTAACATAAACACAAATCTAAAATAAGTTTGATATTTTAATTAATCTTCTCATACCAATAAAAAGACCAGTGGAAAAGGGTGAATGAAGTATTTCTTTTTCATTTCAACCCACTCCGTACAATGAAGTGACATAGAGCCGGTCTCAGATATTTCTAAACTCCTGTGTTTTTGTGGCAGGTTGTGCCTAGCTGTGAAACAGACAGAGCCTAGCTGTGAAACAGTTTCTCTTCTACAGAAATTAATTTCCAGTGTAGGATTTCCTGAAGAGGTATAAAGTGACAAAATGAGAGTTCAGGAAGATGTCAGAGCACAAACATAGTGTTACCTTCCTCTATCCTGCCTTGCTCTAGAAACAGGTGTGTGCAACACTGGCACAAGCACCATGGAGGTTTCTCTAATGCTTGGACGGACTAGAGTGGGGCAGAAACAAGAGCAGGATCTCAATTCCCATTATTTAAAAAAAAAAAATCTGACCAAATATTTTTTAAAGCAACTTTTGCTTTTGCTGTTGTTTTCTTTTAGATATTTTACTGTGATGCACCACTTATTCCTCTCCTTCCCCTCTGCCTTTCTCTGCCTTGGTTTTTGGGAGTTTGAGAAGCTGCTGCTGCCACAGATCTTTCAACAAAAAAGATGCAGAGGGCCTTCCACATGGCATGGGAAAGCAGGAAGAAACAAGCGTGGCATTCAAAGCTATAGCTGGAACTGTATAAATAGTTCTATACTATAACTATACTATAACTATAAAGCACTCCTACAGTGCTTGGATGCTTGAGCCAGGATGCTTCCTGGCTGCCGCAGCTTCCCATCAGTGTTTCTGGAAGCTGAGCTGACATTGCTGCCTTTTCACTTCTCTTTCCCCTTACATGCAAAGACCACACTGTCACTTTTCACCTGTGTCCTTTCCCACTACAGCCATCTCTGCTTGGAAACTCTGTGGTGCTGAGGATCAGAAGAAGATTTTGAGTACAGCTCTAACTGATTTTGCTTTGCACCATTTCAAAGCCTAAGACAAACGACTGTGATAGCAATTATGAGGTTAGAATTGTGGAGGAGGGGGACATTCTTGGTGCCAGAAGAGAAAATAAAATAAACAATTTTCAGCTTCTCTACTTCTAAACAAACTCCAATCATTTGATATATTCCAGGGCAGCAAAAAAAGAAAAAAAAGTCAATAAAGAAAAAGATGAGATTTCTGGATATTAAACTTGTCTAAAACTGAAGACTTTAATACCAGGAACCAAACAGGAGAGGAAGTGAAGCCGGGGGTGGGAGGTGGGGTGGCATTGTTGTTTTAAGGCAGGTCAGGCATGAATTTCTCTTGATGTGAGAAATCACCAAAGAGTTTCACTATACTAAAGTAGATCTGCAAATGTCTTAGGTGGAAAAAATACTTCTCTTATATACAAAGATACTTGATAATTGCTTATCTGAGTTTCAGAAGCAGCAATAGGCCCCATACTAGGTCTTGGCCCCTACCAGGGCCTGTTCCTACATGTCCATCCACAAAGTCATCGTGTCTAAGAGTGCAGCTTGCCAGCTTAGCCCATGACTATGTGATCGACTCACAGAGATTTTCCTCTGTGCTAAGCCAGTAAAAAATTTTCAACTCTATAAAGACCCCAAGGCTAAAGTTACACACATATTCTAAAAAAGGAGGAGTAGGAGCAGATGGAATATTTAAGGTTTATAATACAACCTTTGACATTTAACAATAAAGCACGTCAGGAATCCCCTGGAGCTTGGTGCTGCTAGACTGTAGCCAAGCTGTGAACTGTCCTTAGCAGCACAGAAGGAAAACATGACTTTTTTTGGCAAAACAAGTGAAAAAATTTAGTCTGTTCACATCTATTGATTAATTATACTCAGTAAAGCTTTTGCTTTCTCTCTAAGAAAAGAGTTCCAGTAAATTCAAATGCTAAGACCACCGATTTGCTATTGTCTTACTAAAATACTAATTTACATTTAATTAATCTAATGTAATAGTACTCAGTATGCATCTCAGTGAAGAGCCATGAAATATATACACAGAACAATGTGAACAAAAGCTTATTCTCTCAGTCAAAAATACTGTACAGGATACATCATATTAAAATACCACACTGAGAAGCTGTTCTTTTTACGGTGCTGCTAATTGACATCTCCTTTCTGGAAGTAGGAACACGGTCACCTTTCAGGGTTCACATCAGTATTTATTACCATAGAGACCATAACAATGTCTCCTTACAAATGTTTTGTGTAGTTTTACTTGCTATCTACTTATTTTTCCTGAGTTATTGGGTTATAGAGAAAATCAAGATGGAAGGAGTCCCTGGGGCAGCATGACTTAGATCAATTAGGCCCTTAGTTGTCCAGGGCCTTCTGTAGTCTACCTGTGAATATCTTCAAGGATGAGGAGTCCACAATGCTTCTCCTCAGCAGGTTAATTGATGATTTGGATCTAAAGAGGACTAGGCAAAATTTTGTGTTGTCATTTATCATTTGCCCACAGCTGCACCCTGCCTGCTTCCCTGCCTTTGTCCATGTGCAGAATTAAATTAATGTGTCTTACCTTTCCCCTGTGGTCCTGTAGTCCAGGGCTTGGATGAGCCACTGTGTAATGCTGACATCCTATTCCACGTTCTCTGTCCTCCTCCTCAGCCTGATGGTACCTACATGCCATGGGATGCAGCAGTGCCGAGGCGCTGGGCAGCACCTGGGAGCAGCTGAGCACACAGACCTGTCCCTGTGCCTTTCCTCCTCATGTCCCTGTCCTACCCCGATCCACTTCAGCTGGCACGTTCCCTAAAGGGAGGTTGAAAGTGAACCACGGTGGTTTTATCCAGGCCATGAGAAACATCACTTTTTAATTTCTTAGCGTCAGAACCTACTTCTCAGCCTTGCTGAACTGCAGGCTGCAGATCTGAGATGCCCATTGCACTCCTCCTCCTCAGAAACATTAGTATGTATTGCTGTCAACATTTGACAGCTGTAGGAAACAAATCTATTGTTGCTACAAAGTATTTGCTTCCTGAATAAAGTGGCAATAGATGTAAGGAATCCCACTGAGTTCTAATAATCCCATGGTTCTGAAAAGCCACCTGGATCCGGTGATTAAAATACTGATGAGCTGGGTGAATTAATGCAGTGATGGTACAGCATCGCCTTTCAACATTCAGCTTGACTGCCGTGTCTGGTGTATTTACAGGGGCTAATCCCCAGATTTACAAATGAAACTGAATTCCCTGGGACACTGTGTGTGATGTTTTTGTGTTTTTTAATGGGAGGTGCTGAACTGATGAAAACAACCAGCTGTACCTATAGGCTGAGGAGGCCGCAAGGCTTTTATTTACTCTCCAGGTGTGACCAGCTTGCAGCCAGCATGGCCAGCAGGGTCCTTGTTAACCAACATCCCTCACTATCTGTTATAAATGCAAGAGTGGAAGAAGCTTCATTACATTCAGAATGAATCCACAACACTCTGAAGCCGGTGCTGGTATATCTGGTACCACAAAGCTGACTTCCCGGGGGGAAAGCTGGACCTCTTCCAAGACAGCCTCCAATAACATGGGAAATGGAAGGAAGGATAAGAACAACAATGCTGAGAGCAGACTGTAGAAGATGGATCATCAGACAGTATGAATTCTGCTGGCACCATGGATGTTAATGACTCATCAGGCCCTTTTCTTCCTCCAGGCCCAGTTTGAGTAGAATATTGATTGCTTTACAGTAAGTTCTTGTTTACTGCAGCTAGATTCAAACACAGACCTGCATGATAATGTGGAAGTAGACTTAGAAGTTTCTAGAAAAAAACAACGTATTTTCCTTAGGCTCCAATTCCATAGAGTTAGCCCTTAAACTCTTCTGTTTTTAAGGCATAGGCCAGAGCAAAGAAGAGGGAAAAAAGCCCCAAAAGTGATCAGAAAAATAATTTCTGACATTTCTGGTGTTTCCGTTCCCATGTGTTGTCACAAAAAAACCCCCAAAACCCATTACTGTAAAAGCTCCAGGGACTAGTGCTGTAATTAGAGGAGCAGGACTGCAGAACTGGCATTGTGTCACGCACATCAGATGGTTGAAAATGCATCAGGCTGAGTGTCTGGCAGCACGTGGCAGTTGTCAAAACCAGGACGCTGTTTGTGTGCCTACAAGCTGTCTTCTCCCTTTGCCTTTTTGACTTCTGGAGGGGTGAGCAAAAACTGGAATTCAGAGCATGGTACTTGAGGCAATGGCTCTCTGATTCCTCCATTTCCCCATCTTTATGTGCAGCTAGGTAGTACTGTAAAAACTGAAGCACATGAAGTATTTGTGCATTTCTGAATGTAAAGTACCATCGAGAACACATCTCTTGACAGTGTTCATCCTTTTTTTTGCATGACAGGCCCCTGCATAATGGAAATAGTCCCAAGACATCATTGGTAGCAAAACAAATTCTACTGTGTACTACCCGACTTGCTGGTCCAGGCATATTCTGTGCACCTGAGAAATGATACACCATTAGTTTTTTACTTCTGTTTTCTCCCTCCTGAATTTTCAGTGGACTCAGGGCACTTCAGGTCATACAAACCAGAAGTTATGCTTTGCACCAGGAATTTCTGAACCTCAACTTCTAACAGAACACATGGATAAACTAATAAAAAAATGGAAAGAAAAGGCTTTAGAAAGGTCAATAAACTGCTTTTAGGCAGGAAGTAGTAGAATTTTAACCATGAATTATTTCTCCATGAATTATTAACATATGCCATAAAAAACGCTATAAACACAGGACAAACAGGACATTCTGAGAGAATTTCAGAGTTTGATGTTTTCACCTAAAACATACCCTCTTTAATGATACAGCTATTAAAATAGGGGCATCCATAAAAGCTATTAAACATAAGGAATGTTACTTTCTCATGGCTACTTTAAAATCCAAGGAGACTGAATCTCGCCTGTTCCTTATGTAATAATGACAAAGTTTATAATTTTAGCATTATGACCAAGAAATTAAGGTGACTGCTTTGGAAAGTAGTCAGATGAACTGGAGTGTTACCTGAGTGTCTTCTCCTGAAATTACTTTTCTAAGGTACTGAATGAATATACCTCTGCCAAAGACAAACATTTTTCTTTTTATAAATTTAACTCCTGTCATAAATATTTCACAAGAAGGAAAAATGAAACCTTTCCTGGAAAATTGTTTCAAGGCATATTTTCTGAACCTTAGCTTCAACAGCAGCAGTCTTGCTTTGTCTTTTTGTTTTCCAATAGGCTGAGCTACACAGCCACTGGCTTTGCCTTGGTACAGAAGTTGTTCTAAAGAGGTCATAAAGAGGACTTAGGTGTTCTGCAATGTTTCCAGGTTTGCCTGACTCCAGGGCAAAACATAAATAACTCCAACGCTAGCCTGGAATAAATAAGGAGGAAACTAGTTCTTGCTCCAACAGACAAAGGATTCTGATTCCCACAAGTAGAATGGGGAATCTTCCCCTGGGCAGCCTCACCAAGGGGCAATCTGCCTTCCCAGGGATGCAGGCTTCTGAACTTCCAGTTAGAAGAGATTCTAACCTGGCCTGAGTAACACACTGAGGAACAGCAAGAAAGGAAAAGAACAAAACCCTTGACTAATACTTTCAGGTCCTTTGCTTCTCTAGACTGCAGTTTATATAAATGCCAACAATGACTTTCATTCCTCAGGCTATTGATTTTCCAGCACCCTGCCCTTAAATCCATCCAGGCAGAGAATTACACTTGAGAAAAGAGAGAAAAGATGGGATGTAATTGAAGGCAGCTGCTTTCATAATCTCTCAGTTGCTACAGACCAGAGCAAACATCCTCAGTTAGTTATTGGATTTTAGAGGACATCAGCAGCTATGAGTATTTGGTGAGGCCATTAGTCCTCTTGCCCCATGAGGTTCAACCCTAAATTTGTGATCAGCTGACAGAAGCATCCCTGAGGTACATCACGGCACTCAGACTGCAAAAGGTGAGAAAAGGCTTTTGACACAAGACATCCCAGCCTTCTTCCTAGCTCAGCCTCCTGCAGAGTGAGGTCTCCAGTAGAGGGTTGAAAGCTTCGGTTTGCTTGATTCAAACACCAAATAAAACCCTGGCCCTCATCTGAATGACAGCCCACAAGCCCAGTCAAAGGTGCAGGCAACAAGACCCCTCAGTTATCACCATTAGCCACAGTCTTGGTGGTGGTCAAATCCTACTAAATGCATGAAAATTTTCTGGGCTTTGCAAGAATTTTTTTATAACCCCCACAGAAACCATAACTTGGCACAAAATCTCCTGAGAAAGAAACTAAAAGCCCTAACCCCTGAAGATAACCAGATGCTTCTCACCCGCGGGATCCTGAAACCATGGTCAGGGCTGCCTCCTCCAGAGCTGAGTGGGTATGGGACAGCCCTGGCACTGCGCAGAGCCAAGCACATTTAGCATCATGCAGAGGGAATAACCACAGTTTGATTTCCCCTGAAGCCTACGCAAAACAATACCTGTAAAAGCAAAGAAAAGGGTGAATGATGCTGCAAGTTCTGCCCAGGCTGTCACCGAGGTTCTGTTTGGTCCTAGGGTTAGGGTTGGAAGGCAGAAGAATAGCAGAAGGCTGCAAAGTGATGTAAGAGGAAAGCCAGGGTTGATGACAGCCAAAGGCTTTGCCCGCTGTGAAGGACAGGACCTGCTTCCTGAAATTAGGAAGATGGTCAGATCAGTTTCCTCTTAGGTCTGGAGAGGCTGGAGAAGGTGCATGAATGTGTTAGCCTAGGCTTTTCTGTTGCTTGGTTTTGTGGAAGGTGTCTGCACATTGTGATGGAGCTGTGACTACTGCCAACATTCGGTTTAGAGTAGATTATGGAAAAGAAAATATTTCCAGAAGAGAAGTGGGGTCTGCTTCTTCTACAGGATAAAGTGAATGATGAAGAGGTCTGGAAAATTTATTGCCTGAACGCTAGTTGTACAAAAATTCAAACGAGTATACTTAGATATTTTTGCACTGTTCTGACACCAGTGCTTTAGAAAAATTTGAACAGATGTGTATATTGACCAGAAAAATAACACATCTGTGTGCTGTGCAAGCTGAACATGACATGGATGCAATTAAAACTCAGCACCTGCTGCTTAAGTGATTGTATTAATCTGATACGAGCAACATTAGAGTGGTTAACAGGGATGCCCAGGGCACAGAATTTCTAAATGCAATGAGAGCTCTGCTCTGAGCCAAGTGGGTGGGGAGGACAAGGTGGCCAAATGTAAGGCAAACACCCATGGCCTCCTGTGGGGAAGAAGGAGACATTGCTTTCCAGAGAGGGTTTCAAGGCACGAGGAGTGTGGGGGCCTCTAAACTGGTGCTCTACAAAGCAGGGTGTGCACACATCAAGGCTGCACAGTACAAGCCATGGGGGGCAGGGGGGGAAGGCAGAAAGAAAATATTTTTTGTGCATTAATCAATTAAATTTTAAAATAAAATAAACTTTTTTAACCTTTATCTCATCCTAGTATTTATTTCTAATATTAGTACAGTCCTACATTTATTTATACATAAATAAATAAATAAGTATGTGGGGGGAGGTGCTCAAAATTCTCTTACTGCCAAAGCAAAATAGTTTGGGCATCACTGGTCTAATTTCCTAATAAATCTTAGGGGAGGGAGGGCCTAAAATCCTGCTTCTCACTTAACTTCAGCCATGCAGTAGCAGCTTACATGAAACAGAAACCCATGTCTTTGTCTGGGTCCTAGCTTGCTGCTCTGGCTAGAGATACCCCTCTGCCTCTTGTCAAATGGCCTCTGTTCTACCGCATGTGGAAATTTACAGAAGACTTAGAGAGAACATAATTTTCTGTTCCCTTTAGTTTCCCCACGTTGCTTCCCTGCTTTGTGGCGCAGCCACAGGTAGGAGCTGCTGGCTGGCTGCTCTGCTCTCTCACTCATATAAACAACCCTGACACCAAACATAGAATGTGATGGCATGGCCAGCACCTGTTATTTTACAACAAACATTATAGAAATAGGTTTGTGACCTGCTGCTGACAAATCCATGATACTCATAACTGGCATTGCACTGGGCCACTGTTTCCAGGATTTACACTTTCTGAAAGCTCTGCACCAAACGTTGCAGAGAGCAAAGGGACTTTCAGCCTTTGTGAGAGAAACAGAGGAAAGACAATGACAAAAAACACATGTGAAAAATTAAAAGACATTTGAGAAAAATTATTTCTAACACTGGAGATTAAAAATTGACGAATGTATCATAGGGGGAGCAGGGCTGTTTTGCGGTGGGTGGATTTTCACTGACTGCAGCCCCTGGAGTTGCAGCAGGGAAAGCCCTGCTGGGACCCATGAGCCGTGGTCAGAGCCTTTGCAAATCCACAGAGGCAGTGCAAAAACAATCAACTTTTTTTTATTGTACAGATGACCATGGCCGTAGGGCTGCATAATGAAGTGCCTCTTGCAGCGTTGCAGCATTTTGTCTTGCCAGCCCTGTCACCATTGTTGGCAATTTCTCCGTCGTTTCCTACAGAGATATTGAGGGGATTAAATCAGCTGTCTGTGGTGTGTCAGTCTGTGTCAGTAATTTCCTACAATTGAGAAAAACTATCTACAGTCCTCTTTTTCCTCTTCCATGCACACCAGCCCAATATCTAAGTCTCTGTGAAATACATCTTACTCTGTCTTTGATGAAAGCTCTTTACTTTTCTGCTCTTCAGCTGGAAGAAAATACAAGCACAATTCCAGCAACTTCAGTGAAATTAAGCCAGCTATGACTAGTTCATGAGCTAGCTATGCCTTTTTGTACTCCACATTGCATTCCTCATCTCACAACTGCTGCTGCCATGCAAGCATCTCATTTATAATTTTGTTATTAGACGAATCTCCACGAGGAATCCCTCTCATTCCCCCTTCCCCAGCAGATGAAATGCAGACAAACTGCAGTACCTGATTTATAAATTTTATTCTCTCCATGAAGCCAGAAAGCAGTAGTCACGCATATGAATCTCAAGATGATTCCTGTCTAGAAAAATTAAATTAAAGCTTTTCAGTTGAAGTAGAAGATGCTTACAGCACAGAAATAGACTGTTTCTAGTCAGCGGGATTAAAGGAAAGAAAAGCTCAGCAAGAATGAAGTTGCATTGCAGAGTTATCTCTATCTAGGCAGCAGACTGCAATTTCCATAAACTAAAGAGAAAATTCTCTTCTCATCACTGCTTTTCAGGTCAAAGACCTATTTTTAAATTCCCTTATCTTCTCTTTCTTTTCCTTAATTTCCTCCCTGTCTTTTCTTTTGTGCTTTATTTGAGAATCAAAGAACATTAAAGTGTAGAAAAACAGAGTCAATGATTTTATGGTACATTTAGTTCTGTATTTAATTTCATATTTTGCAAGTGCAAACTTAACAGAGAGGGGGGAATGCTCTTTAACAATAATACCAATTGCAAGCCATGCTCTGAAAGGGTGTTATTTTCTCTTGGTCACTTAAAATCTGTACGTGAGCTGTTTTTCACTAAACTAGTTGTCCTGTAGACCTCACTACATTCTCCTTACTCTCTTTAATTCCTCCCTTGACCCAGCCCTTCCTTTGTGCAGTCAGCTGCTGGAAATTAACCTGTCATTGGCAGTTACAAAAGGAAAGTTCAGCTTTAAAGCAGATCAGCTGTGGGATCCAGCTCATTGCTGATCACCATGTGAGCACTGGTACCAGTCTGAGGGACACCACAACAACATGGGGGCCAGTGGCAGGCTGAACGGTGACTGAGGAAAGATTAAACTCCTCTTCTGACACTAGCCCACTCTTAAATCAGCTTTCAGGGATGGCAGACCAGAACCTTGAGCCAAGCAATGGGAGCGCATTCATGGAGCTCCCCTGTCAAAGCACAGCTTGTACTGGGTTGTTTTCTATAGCATGTTGTAATAGGTGTCTGAGCTATCCCAAGCAGCCACTTGTCCTGAATATGGTAAGAGAAGAAACCACCATTAATGAAACACTGAAATTGCAAAAAAAGTGTTACTGCTTTCCCTAGTCTTTGATTCAAAGTCTCCAGATGAGGAAAATTAAAAATAAGGAGTGAAATCCTGGATCTCTTAACAGCCTGTGGAGGTACCAAGGCAGAGTCAGGTTTACACTCCTGGAGCAGTGGTATGAACATGGACAATGTAAGGTATGAAACTCATGGCTTTTCAAAAATTCACTGAGATTAACTAGAAACTGTAGAAGATGAAATTTTTTCCCTGAAGTCACAGGAGGAAGTCCTGGCAAACCAAACGGTCACTGTCTTCCTTCTCCTTGCAGAGTAGCCATGTGACAGGGTGTGTTGTCCCCTGGCAATGAGACACAACACCCTCCACTGCAGTGCAGATGATCTCTAGGATGCCCAGGACTCCCTGCATTATTTGTTTAAATTATTATTTTTGCTGTTGTTATTATTATTTTTTACTACTACTATTGCTATTATTGTGATGATGCTGTATATTTAACATCTTAGTCCTCAAGAAGTAATTAAATAGTATCTTTGTCAATTTCTGAATTTCACTATCATAAGTAAAAAGAATAAATACAGGAGATGTTCAGTTTTTATTTTTCTGTGATAAAAAAAATCTTAAGAATCTTTATACATCCCTTCAAGAACAATACTCTTGGTTATGTTATCCAAGCACAGAAAAATGCAGGCAAATGCTCACGCCTTTCCTGTAGTGAGCATGTGAAATAACAATATTTTTGATGGAAAAAGTGTTGCAGAATACCTACAGTGAATGCATACTCAAAACCTAATTGCATTCCTTTGTTTTATCCCAAATATATATGCATGTGAACAAATATCAAGCTATAGAAGATATTAACTGCAATATATACGCATCTCTATGCAGAAGGCAGGAGAAACATATATGAACACTCTGAGCATAAATTCTTTTATGCATATTTTCTAAATTCTTGCTCAGTAATAAATCTATTTATCCACATGCCTTGATATCCAAATAACTTATTCAATTAATATACCACTGGTTTGTCAAGCTGGCACATTTTTCAACTAAATGAATAGCAGAGTTTTTGGACTCTCCCTCATTAAGCTATTTAGGGATGGTGCTCAGCACCAAGGAAAAGCAAAAAAAAGGAGAAAATGATCCAAGCAGCCTGCAAGGCTGACTACTTCTGAGTGCCTTTGGTTACAGCCTAGGGTAATTACCACACAGCCTCCTAACCCTGCTCCAGAGCAGCGGAGCTGGGGGCTGTCTCTCTGCTTGACTCCTTTGGGAAGCTGGCGGAGCAGGTCTTTTTCCTTGCACAGCTTTCCACCCTGTGGATTCAGACATCCTCTGAGTTAATGCCATCCCATTTTTGTCATGACATGATTTTGCATGTCCCTCTTCACTATGGGAGATGTCAGGGCAGTCTGGGAGTTGCTGTGGCCCTGGGAGTTGGGGTGAGCAGCACCCACAGGGACAGGGGAGCCCATGGGGACTGTCACTCTCATGTACCCATGTGCGTGGTCTCAGGGGCCATGCTCACTGCAAGTCCTTAGGATAGCAAGGGAAGACTGGTTTTGCTGACACCAGCGTTCTGTTCAGCTAGAAGAAATGAAAATAGAAAAGCAAAATATTATAGTAAGAGCAGGAGAAAATATAACCATATTTTATACTAACGAATGCTGGCTGGGAAAGTCCTTTGCATTTACCAGCAATTTTTAAACATGTCAAATATTGTATTTCTGTATATTACGTGAACTTGTGCACTTCTGCACAATTTTTACACAAAATGCCTGTAATGAAATTTCGACAAGGTTATCTGGGGCTTTCTATACATAATCAGTGGTGATTGACTCACAGCTTCTGGGAGTCTAGAAAAAACATATGCATGGCAGTTTTTGCAGCTCTTCACTTTAAGCACAGTTACAGACTCCTCTGTATGTTTGTATCAGTATGACTGGAAATGAATGCAAAAAAGACTTTATTCTTATGCAAGATCTTGCCACTATAAAGACACCACACACTTGTTCTGCCATGAAAAGGAAGACTACATGGCATATTTGTAGGTTAAGCTCTGAGCAAAAAGCCTGTTTGATAGAGCTTTACACATAGCTGTTGTAAATTCTGTTTTATCCTCGCTAATTTTGTCTCTGCTTTTGACTAAATAATAAATCCCCATTGAGTATCTGAATCCTTAAATGCTGGCAGGACTTGCTGAGTGAAATACCTACCAGTGTTGTCCATGCTGCCAAAGTGAAAAGCAATTCCTTTACACTGTACAGCCTAAACCAAATCAAAGCCTCTTGTCCGAAGCCTTTCTGAGGCTGATTCCAGGTGTTGTCTAGCTCAAGCTAAGGAAATTTAACAAGGCTATACTGTTAATAAGATGCAAATTTGGGCAAAGGTCAGGGAGGTCTGGTCCTATCCCTTGCTAACACACATCTCAGGACAGAAAGAGGTGTGTCCTGTGAGGAAGCATGCCTGCTTGCTAAGGAAGTCTTCACTTCTCTGCTCTATACGATTCACAGAGAGCCTGATGCCAACCCAGCTGTGGGGAATGTGCAGACCCACAGCCTTTCCCCTTCCACACATGTGTTTTCCTTGGCCAACAGCCTTGACCAGGGAGCCCTGGGGTGTCAGCCCAGGGGTATCAGCCCAGGGTCCCATTTAGTGCCTTTTAACCACCACAGAAAATCTGGCTTCAGCTTTTTTTCCCCCCTTCCAATTCATCACTGACTTCTAAAGAGCAGCTGGTATTTACTGGTGGAGAACATGTCGGCATCAGTCAGGGAAGGCAGAACAGGCTCAGAAAGAGGAAGGAACACAGGAAGCAGGTAGCATAGATGGAAGAGTAAAGGTTAGGACAATAAGGAGCAAGATATGAAGGAAGTTAGTGTGATATTTAACTCTGTAACACTATTGATTGACTGTGTTGATTCAGGAAGATATATTGCTATTAGAAGAATTCCAGTGTTTAGAGGTCTCTCCTGCAGAGCTTTTTTCTTTCTTGCATGAACAAGCATTGTGAACATCCGCTTCTCCATGCACAGAAACTGTACTCTTCTTTTTATCTTATGCCTACTAGGCTGACATGATGTCGGTGTACAAACCAAACAGGATGGGGTGCTCAGGCAGACGTTCTAGGAGCCTTTTTATTATTTTATTCAGGCATCAGTCTCATTTACACAGATGAGACACAAGAGATGGTGCATGGCTCACCCCTACCGCAGGCAACCAAGGATCTCTTTGTTACAGAACATTCTTAAAAGTTTTTTAGCCAATAGCATGCTTCTAAAGTTTATAGACAACTGTTTTTACCAATCATTAAAAGTACACGTACATCTGCTACAAACAATGCTCGCTTGTATGCCTTGTAATAACAATGCACAATATTCCATTATTAAGCTTAAAACTTAACTATCTTGCTAAGCATATTTTCTGCAGCCTCAAGACCTGTCTGAGCCAAGTGTAGAAACTCCAACCATTGTTTAATGTCCTTGCTTACTATACAATTGTGTCTTCTTCTATCTTCAGGCTTTTGCAGTTGCAGCCAAACCTAAATTCTTTGCTTTATTTCTGAAACCTGTTTTTCCCACTCCACCTGACAGCCTTCTCACCTTTTGTATTTCCCACAATTGCCGCTCTCGGTACAACCAAAAATAAACTCTCTTAACTTTTTCGCTTATTGACTACCTTGTATTACATAGCTCTTCTACGCAAAGGCACTTCTTTTGCTTGCTTTAAGCGTTGCTATTTTACACCACAGCAATTTTAATGCTGTGAAAGATTGGGTCTATTCCAAGAACATGTGTCAAATCCAGCATTAGTTATCATTTGAATAAGTCTCGTCCGTTCCAAGGCCTTAATTCAAAGCCTTCATCCATAACTGCCTGTGTAAGATTCTGAGAACTCTCTGTGATCCCTTTTCCTACATCGTTCCCTTGTACGACAAAAACTTCCTTAACAGTCTTGTCTATCATTCGTCGCACACACTGAAGAACACAAGGCAAAACTACCAATACCATCACCACAATCATCAACACATGTAAACCCATCTTGCAAAGCTCCGTCAACCAAGGTGCAGAGCTCCATCCCTCAAACAAACCGTCTAGCCATGATCCACTGTTACTTTAAATTTGAGGCGTTAGATCTTTCAGCTTTTGTATGCTTTTGTGGATGGATTCGGAGTGGTCAGACAAGTTTGTACAACACAATCCTTCAAATTCTTCACAACCATGTCCATGTTCCAGTAAAAGGAAATCAATTGCTGCTCTATTTTGAAGGGTAGTGTGTCTAACACTCTTGATGTCAGTGAGCATATCACTGACTGCAATGGATGTGTCATTGGTTAGTTTACTCCGCCAACACCGTATCCGATCCACTTGTTTCAATGCCATTGTTAAGGCAAGTTGGGGTAGTAACAAATCTGCTGAAACCCTTTCCACAGCTTTCCAGGGCCTAAACTCACTTTTACAATTCTCATCATATGGATGAACAGCTCTTTTCCCTCTATGTTTTTCACTGATGACTGCTTTAGCACTGGGTGCTAGCACAGTAAGCTGTCCAATGCTGTGTGGATCACACATGCAAGGTGTGATGGAATGCCTTGCCAAGCCCTGTCTCTGCAAATGAACCAATATCCTTTTGGTAATTGTCGTGGATATTGGTCAACCTCGGAAAGTCCACCCCAACTGCCTGAGTAATTACACCAAAAACTTGAGTTTCTGTAAACAGGGTAATTAGGAGTGACATTGTATTTGGGAGGATCATTCTCTTGCCAATTGCTATCTGAAAAGGTAAGGCAGAGATGCGTTGTCAAGGAACCAAGAATTTCCAATTCTTGGGGTTTGGAAGTTGCTTTGGGGAGTTCTTTGGTCCAAATGTTCCAATCCCTTATGGGATTGCTCCCATGAGCAACTTCACCTGGCTTGCTATTAAGTTGCTTTTTGGTCCAAGGGATTATAATATATAGGTATCGGCCAATCTTTTACTGGCACACGGACTAAACAGGTTGCAAAAGGCTTTTCTGGGTTCAAATTGGACAGGCATATGGTATCTGAGCCTGCTGCCTTGGCTAAGGCAACCCAAACATTTGTTTTTGGTTGATCCACAGGGAAATCTGTATTGCAAGAAGCAAGAAAAGCTAGCAAACTCCAATAAAACATCCAATTTTGCTCCATTCTTTTCGCAAGCTACTTTTTGGCAAAAGACTATCCCATATATTTCAACTCACAAATTCTGCTTTTGTTCCTTCCCAAAGTTGCCTGGGGACTAGATGACTGTGGTAAAAAGGGTAATTTCACCTTTGCAGATCCAATGGGGGGACACACCTTTACTGAACACAGTGGATACCACACTTTTGCCAAAAGAGCTCCATGAAACCAACAATTCACACATTTATCCTTGACGTGAAATCAAGGTCTGCAGGTTCCACAGGTGAGCAAGGGACGTCAGGCGTGACTTGCAGTCTCTCTGTTCAGCTCATGTCTGTGTGCTTGCTTCTTCACTTGCCGGGTTGTCAGAGCGTTCTTGTGTGCAATATGGTTGGACGTTCTTTGCAGGGACCCACTTAGGTCCTGCACCTGTGGAAACACAAGCATACCCTTTGCCCCAAGTTATTAGGCGGAAAGGACCTTCAATTTGTCCTGTCTCAGGACTTCTAATTAAAACAGGGGGATTTTCTTTCAGTTTTGCTTGTGTGTTATTTGAAAAATGCCTAAAAATTGGTGGATTGGGTTCTGCAAAAGAGCTGTTCAAAAAATTAAAAACATATAAAGCTTTATTCAACCTCATCTGTGGTGTCGCCTCCATTCCCCCCTTCTGTTGATCTAGACTACATTTTAGGGTGTGATGTGTCCTTTCAATAATTGCTTGACCTGTGGGGGAGTGGGAAATACCAAAGGTGTAGCAAACACCCCAATTCATTACAAATGTGGCCAATTTTTGGGATATGTATGCAGGGCCATTGTTTTGATTTCTTGGGCTACACCTAGTGAAGCAAATGCTTGCAAAAAATATTGACAGGCATGATTGTCTGTGTGGACAGAGGCAAATACTGCCCCTGAGAACGAGTCCACTGACACATGGATGTTCTTAAATTTCCCAAAGGAGGGGTATTTGGTAATGTCTGTTTGCCGTAACTGCAGGCTTTGCAAACTCCGTGGTTTGACAGCTCCTGTAGAAACAGGGGTTTGCACAAGCTGACAATTAGGGCAAGTACTAATGATGGTTTTAGCTTGACTTTTAGAAATGTGAAACATTCTTACAAGTGCTTGTGCCTTTTGGTGAAAAAAGGCATGACTCAGTTTTGCTTGTTCAAAGATGTTTGGCAGGGTGCTTGAAACCACCATTGTCAGGTCATCTGCTCATGCGTTTCCTTCAGCCAGGAATCCTGGAAGCGAGGAATGAGCCCTAATATGAGCGACAAAATATTGGTTAGTTCTGTGTTGCAAAATTGCATGAAGACCTGAAAGCCAACAATATAGGTTATCATTATTAACATCCTTTAAAACTGATCTTTCTATTCTTTTAACTACATTAGCAACATAAGCGGAATCTGTAATTAAATTGAAAGGTTCAGGGAAAAGTTGAAAAGCCTTGACTACAGCAGCTAATTCGACAATCTGAGGAGATCCCTCTACAGTTTGAATGTCTGATCCCCATGTTTTAGTTGTTTGATTTAATCATACTATCACTGATTTGTGTGTTTTCCCTCACCCATCAGTGAAGAGAGTTAGAGCACTCAATGACTCTGCACTTAGCATGGGTTTTTCTCTAAAACTCAATTTTGCTTGCAGCAATTTGTGGCCTGGATAATGAATAGAGCAAACACCTGAAAAGTTTAGCAATGCATTTTGTAAATCATCTGAATTTTGTAATGCCCAATCAAGGTAATCTTTTTTCAGGGATAAATAGATTACTGCAAATTCTTGGCCTGCTTGGGTTAACAATCTTATTCTGGCTCTAATTATGATCTACGCTATCATCTCCAGAGTCATAGAAATTGTCTTTGGAGACCTGTATGGAAGAAAAATCCATTCCCTTATTGACAAAGGATCCCTTTCAGAGGGGTCCCATTGAAAAATGAGACCATAAAGTTGCAATTTTCCCCCCAAAACTGCAAGGAAAAAAGGTTTTTCTGGAGCACAATGATGGGCTTGTCTCCTCTGGAAAGCTTCTGTGACCATTTCAAGGGCTGCTTGGGCCTCAGGTGTCAAACTTCTTGGAGATTTGATGTCGCAGTCTCCTCGCAGTAAGTCAAAGAGTGGGGCAAGCTCGTCGTTGGTAATTCCCAGGGTAGGTCTCACCTGGTTAATTTCTCCCAGAAGCTGTTGCAGATCTTGCAAGGTGTGGACACTGGTCCGCAGTTGTATTTTTTGTGGTGTGATGGTTTGTTCAGTCATCCTCCATCCTAAGTATTTCCAGGGTGGGATTTCTTGAATTTTTGATGTGGATATTTCCAGTCCAGCATTTTGAACTTAGGCAACAACACTGTCAGGAGTTTGTTCCATCTCTGCTTGTGTTGGTGCAGCTATGAGTAAATCGTCCATGTAGTGTAGTGCTTCTGTCGAGCTGGAGACAGTGCTTGTGCGACGAAATATTGGCAGATTGTGTGGGAGTTCCTCATCCCTTCAGGTAATATTTTCTAGTGATACCTCTGCAGTGGTTCTCCTTGATTGATGGCTAGAACTGAAAAGGCAAATCTCTGGGCATCCTCGGGATGAAGTGGTATGTTGAAAAAACAGTCCTTTAGGTCGATGATGACGAGAGGCCAATCTCTGGGAATCATTGATAGAGAGGGAAGTCCCGGTTGGAGGGGTCCCATGTCATTGATCACTTCATTGATCTTCCTCAGATCTTGAAGCAATCTCCAGGAACCTGAAGTTTTCTTGTGGATGACGAACACTAGTGAGTTCCAGGGACTATTCGTGGGGGCGATGTGGTTTTTTTGTAGTTGCTTCTTTACTACGTTTTTGAGGATACCTAATTTTGTCTCTGATAGAGGCCGTTAATCTATCCAAATGGGGTCATCAGTTTTCCAGGACAGCTTTAGAGTGGTGAGTTTCAGCATGGTTCCCATCACAGGCCCACTTCTAGTTTCGCTCCCCACTGGGACAGCACGTCTCTCCCCCATACAGTGAGGGGTTTGTGCATGATGAAGGGACGTACTGTTGCTGTCTTCCCTTCAGGACCTGTAATGGTAATCATGGATTCACTTTGCAAAGACACAGTGGCACCTCCAATCCCTGTGAGTGCGCCCATAGGTGCCACCAAATTGCAGTCACTTGGCCAAAACATGTGAGAAATTACAGTGACATCAGTGCCTGCATCCGGCATACCTATGATGTAGACAGTCCTGCCCAGATGAGTCAGGCTGCAGGTCAGCTCTGGTCAATGGAGGCCCACACGTTCCACCCAAAAGACATCAGTCTCTGGGGTAAGGTTCTGAAATGGCACAACTGGGCACACAACTTTATTAGTTAGCAATGGAATCTCTTGACATGTATTTTGCTTGTGGGCATTCATAGGGAAAGCAAATGCAATGGCAATAGATGGTTTTGGTTGAATTACCAAGGGAACACTGGATGCAAGAGCTAAAATCATCAGCTCTTCATTGCAGTTTGCTGAAACAACAATTGGAAGGACTGAAAGTCCAAAACCTCTGTTGTTGTCTTTGCCTATAATTAAAAAGTCTTGTCTCTGTTGTGATATGCCAGCGACTCTGGTAGGGATACATTCGTAGCAAAAGTTCTTTAGAAGGCACATTAATTTTGAAGTTGCCAGCTCAAACCTTGCCCCTGTGGGTAGCACGATGGGTTCGCTCGAGGGATAGCTGGCATGGGAACAAATGACACTTGGTTTGGATTCCTCCCAGGTAGTGACATGGGGATAAAATTTGCTGGCTGGGTTCCCACTATTTGTTTCACCACGCGGTGGCCGCCCCCCGTGCTCTTTTTGAAGTTTCCCTGCAGGGGGTTACCATTGATGTCAAACTGAGAACGACAACTCTTCGCATAATGCTTCCCTTTCCGACATCGAGGGCAAACAGTAGTTGGCTTAACACGTGTTGCTGCTGCATGACACTCCTTTTTCACGTGACCAGACCTTCCACAATTAAAACAAAGCCCTTTGGCAGAGCTCACTTGCAGAGCAGCAAGAGTTTTTTCCAAGATTTTTGTTTGTGCCTCAAGGATCTTTTTGAATTTATTTCCCAGGGATTCTCCCAACGCATTTTGGGATTTTGCAATCTGTTCTCCAAGAGCATTAGCTTGTACTTTAGCAAGGTGCTGCGGGGTGTTAAGCCTGCTACAAGCTGAAAGCATTTGCGAGACAGTCGGGGACTTATCAGGCAAAGCTAAAATGACTTTTTGGCATTCCTCATTTGCATTAGCAAGAGCAAGGCTTTTAATAAGGTAGGGGTGGGCCTGCTCATCGGGGCACTGGTGTTCCACGGCCTGGGTTAGCCTGTCTATAAAAGCCCCATAAGACTCATTTTCACCTTCCCTAATTGTGGAGTATGCATTCTTATGACTACCTACTGGCTCAACAGTGAGCAAGGCTTTCCTTGCAGCATTCTTTATATCTCTCAGCACATTCCTAGGCAGTATCTCTGCCTGGTCCACGGCTTTGTCATATGGATCATCTCCAGCCAGCTGTGCAAGGGTTAAACAAGCATGAGAAGTATCCTCATAATTATCTACTAACTTGACAAGGAGCCGTCTCCATTCCAAGTCCCATAAGATGTATTGCGAATTGGTTAAAATCATAGAAGCCACGTTTTTACAATCTAGAGGAACAAGATCATAAGAGTTAAAAATGCTTTTCACCACCTTATTAAAATAGGGAGAAGACAAACCACTATCCTTCGCTGCCTGTCTAAGTTCTTTGATGTCGTAATGTGATAAAGATTCATATTGTGGGTTGCGGTTATTTCTACCATATCTCAGAGGCTTAGCAAGAAGTTGGCCATTTGAAGAGCCAAAACCTTCATCATGCCTAGTGTTCCGTTGGATCTCAGACCAATCAGGCAAGCACAGTGATTTAATTTCCGAATCTGTTTCTGTAGGTTCCCCAGTTTTTGCAAAAACCGAGGGAGACCCTGGGTTAATCAGAAATAAATCAAGATTCTGTATTAAATTTGTAGGACCAGAATTAGTCAAGGCAAAACCACCATTTAAGTTGTTTCCAGGATTTGGTATCTGTGCTACGTGTACTGGCTGTGTCTGAGCTCCAAGCACTGGCTGTGTCTGTGTCATAGCAACAGCAACTCCTCCTCCCCCCGCACCAGGTGCAGCAGAAGTGAAGAAGCATTCAGCAGTGATGGAGTTGGCTGCACCAGGGGAGGGGGCAGCCGCTCCCGGGTCGGGGAGCGAAGGTCCAGGAGCAGGTCTGCTCCAAACCGGTCCAGGGGCGGGTACTGCAGGAGCAGGAGCGCCCCAAGCAGCCTTGGGAGTGGGGACCGCAGGAGCGGGGCCGCGCCACCCGGCGAGGGGGCCCCCCTGTCCCGGGGCGGGACCGCCCCAAGCCGCCCCGGGGGCTCC
>WEIT01025850.1:381-24680 GCA_013389985.1 Dryoscopus gambensis | reverse complement strand
GACGCGCGATGCGGAGCGGCGGGGGTCGGGAGACCGCTTTGGGACGCCGGGAGGACCAGGGGTGCGCTGCGGGATGCGGCAGGAAACACGGGACCGGCCTGACATGCGGGGGATGACGCGGGGTCACTCTGGCATTCAGAGGCGCGGGGTGCCACGGAGTTAATTTGGAACCCAGGTGGAGCCCCTGGTTCTCTTTGGGACCCAGGGGGTGCCGCAAGTTCACTCTGGCACCCAAGGAGGTCCGTGGGAGGCTCAGTCCGTTTAAAAATTTCCAGCAATACTCGACACATAGGAGAGAACATAGCAAGAGTCACATCTCGCCCAGTAGAAACGGCATTAGAAATTTTCCAGTTCACCTGGTCCAAGAAATCATAGGTTAAAGCAGACTTTGGGTCTATAGAATGAAAGTTTGCATCAACCCAAGTTAACAAGTCTGTCAGTTCATTTTTCTGGACATTGGTACGAGATTTCTCTTTCAAAAGTGTCTCAATCCGCTGATAAACGTCCCATTTGTTTTTGGACAAATTTTGTCCCATCCTTGTTCCCCAAAGATCCCCGTTCTCACCTCACACCAGAGTCCAGGAAGGCGAGGAGGGGAGAATCTCTTTCCTCACAAGAGAGCGCCGTTTCCTTGCAATGGCAGATGACCTCATTTGGGGCTGAAGACACGAAGGACCTAACAGTCCACCAAGGATGCTAAAACAAATCCTTGCTTCATATGGGGCACCATTTTGTCGGTGTACAAACCAAACAGGACGGGGTGCTCAGGCAGATGTTCTAGGAGCCTTTTTATTATTTTATTCAGGCATCAGTCTCATTTACACAGATGAGACACAAGAGATGGTACATGGCTCACCCCTGCCGCAGGCAACCAAAGATCTCTTTGTTACAGAACATTCTTGAAAGTTTTTTAGCCAATAGCATGCTTCTAAATTATAGACAACTGTTTTTACCAATCATTAAAAGTACACGTACATCTGCTACAAACAATGCTCGCTTGTATGCCTTGTAATAACAATGCACAATATTCCATTATTAAGCTTAAAACTTAACTATTTTGCTAAGCATATTTTCTGCAGCCTCAAGACCTGTCTGAGCCAAGTGTAGAAACTCCAACCATTGTTTAATGTCCTTGCTTACTATACAATTGTGTCTTCTTCTATCTTCAGGCTTTTGCAGTTGCAGCTGAACCTAAATTCTT
The DNA here is from genome assembly GCA_013389985.1 of Dryoscopus gambensis. Classification (NCBI taxonomy): domain Eukaryota; kingdom Metazoa; phylum Chordata; class Aves; order Passeriformes; family Malaconotidae; genus Dryoscopus; species Dryoscopus gambensis. The sequence continues at coordinate 23,479 of WEIT01025850.1, read as the reverse complement.
TGCTTTATTTTTGAAACCTGTTTTTCCCACTCCACCTGACAGCCTTCTCACCTTTTGTATTTCCCACACATGAAGGCTTTTGAGCTGCAGTTTTTTCAGAAAGAGTCAGCAACAACTTCAGTTTTGTATCTGCAGATGGGTAGCATGAGAAACAGCAGCAGGAGAGGTAGCCACAAATCTTCTGTAAGGTATCTGCTGGGCCCTGCGTCATCAGCTGATGAGTTTTTTAAACAAGCCTTGGTTGTACTGTGGCTCTGCGGTGTCATACAAACAGCAGAGCAGCTGAGGCACTGCACCAAGAGGGAGAATTTGGGCTGCACCCCGAGTTCATCCCAAATGTCCCAGCAGCCTGCAGATGCCTGTGCTAGTGGGGCTGAGTTGGTTGCTCCAGAGACTTGGAGAAACTGTCACACTCACCAGGGCCCTGTGATCTTCCTGAGTTTCAAGTGCAATAGACAACTTTTTACAAGGTTCCTAATTCCTATTCATTTGTGTACATTTATAGGAAAAAAATATATTCAAGAAAATAGGTCACACAAAATAACCCTGCCACTCTCCAGGGCTCAGCTGGTTTTTTGCTCAGGACCTGGCGATAATAGCTGCCTTATCAGCAGAGGTGCTACACTGTGTAAAACTGGACAGTTTATGTCTTAGCCTGAGCCTGAGTTGATAGCTTGCTGCACTGGGCTCATCCTGCACCAACCTCTTCAGGTCTGCATTTCTGGAGCAATGACTGGGCAGCTGGAGTGTACACTGCTTTTCTTCATGGAGCCCTGCAAGACTGGGTTACAAAGTGCTGGAGTGTAGGTGCCGCTGCGAATTCAGAAGCAGCAATACCTGCATTGTCCAGTTTTTTCCATCATTTTCTATGGCATCAGATGATACCTTTGAATTCCCATGAATGGCTCAAGCCGGGAGATCAAAGGTGGAATGGGCCCACTCGAAACTATAATTTGACCATCTCATATACAGAAAATATACGAGGTAACCTATTGCTCCAAAGCCAGGTTTTTGGATGGCTGTAATCAGCCTGAGCACCAAAGTCACACGTGTACTCAAGTAAAGCCAGTCTGTCACTGCACCTACAACAGTCCCAGCACCCTAAACACTATTTACTAAGTGCTTATCTGAAAAGGAAATGGAATAAATCTGTCAGTGACAATCTTAAATTACCTCTCAGCATGTTCTGAGCAAGTGCTGGATGCTGTTCCCTGGTGAAGGAGATTGTGCAAACTGACACTTTGCCTCTCTTGAAGGAGTCTTGCTGCAGAGCACCCAGAGGGCCAGCTCCTCACCAGCTCACCCACAGGCCCAGCACCCAGGGTGCTTCCTTCCTCCTGTGCAGACTGCTTTCCAGGTGAAATATTCAGGATAAATGAAATGCACTAGGGAGAATAGCTTGCATACTGTACGAGACTCTGGTTGGACACGGCCCTTTGACACTGACAGGTGTGATGCAGGTCCTGTAGTTAGACCTAGCGCTAAATGGGGCAGCTCAAAGGCTGGTGTCACTGAAGCACCTGTTCACCTGGGCTCACTGCCTGGGGGCTGTGAATCACATTTGCTTGCAGATTTTGCTGACAGTGCTGCAGCACAAGTGTTTCATGCCTGGCTCAAACCTCCTTTACATCCTGTATTCCCCAACACTTTGCTCTTTCCCTTGTATCACCTACTCTCTAGTGCTGGCACTGCCTTAGTTTTTATGAATCAAATGGTCAGGGATTCAGAGACAGCCAGGCCAGAAAGGCTACCACAGATATCTACTTTGATCTTCTATAATAGACAAACCACAGGATTGCTCTGATTCAGTCTTTGTTACACTCTTGGCCAGGCTTTTAGAAAAATGTATTAAAAGCCAAATGCAGCATGAACTGGCTAACTGGGCAGTGTGTGTGTGTGTGAGCACTGACCAGCTGCTGTCTGTGCTAGACACCATGACACAAAATCACAGCTGCTCTCCTCTGAATAAGGGCATGATTCAGCACAGTGCTCTGCCCCACTGCTGGGTGTCAGGACACTTAGGGACTTGTCATATCCTTGAGATTTCTATTTTCCCACTACCTTACCCCAGTAACACTGATTGTAACTGGACAAACATGCTAAAGTTATTTAAAATTTGCCTGAGTGGGAAAGGAAGAGGAAAAAAAAGGGATGGATCTGAAAGATGCATAGACTTTGCTATCCCTAGGAAAGCATGTGAAAAATACCCTGTATTTATTTGGCCAGCTCGATTTTCCATCTTTTGTATTTGTTTGTCACTGTGAAGACTAACTATCCTATCTCTCTTCCCCACATTTAAAAAGCAAACAGCTCCTTGGCCAACATACATCTGAGTAAACAAAATAGGTTAGATCCCTTTTTTTCATTCTCAAGAGATATGTTTTCCAGTCCCTCAGTAATTTCTCTGGCCCCTTCCTGAATCTTCTCCAATTTCATCAACATCTTCCTTGAATCTGTAGACATCAGATGAGACAAACATTTCAGTAGCAGCCTTTCTGTGGGTATGACACAAACCTCTCTGTTCCTTTTGCTTTGTGCTGCTATAATCAGAATATAGGATAGATGAGAGCAGGTGGTTTTGCCATCATCTTTCTGAAGCTCATGTTCAGCAGGTGATGTGCCAGGACCTCCAGCCTCCACTACAGCCCTCGCCAGAACTCAACTTGTAGTCTTTGTAGAGACATATTTTCGTTTCAGGCTGCACTCAAATACATATCGCTTACTTGCATCTTATTTACTGACAGGTTCATATTGCTCTGTATCAGAGACCTGTTTTCTTCATACTTGATTTGTGCACCTTTTATTTCTTTTAACATTTGCAAATGACTGCATTTCTCCAGGTTGTTACTGAAGAGTTTTAAATGGCATAATGTTAAAAATTTATCCCTGTGGGAAGCACTAGAAATGTAACCATGAAAACAAAAGTCCCCATTACATTTTGAGACCTACCAGCAAGTTTTTAATCCACTCTGCCTCTTAATCAAAATTCCATGCCATGACACATCATACACCCTGCAGAGTCTGTTACAACAGTTAGATTTTACAGTCAATCTGGCAATATTATCAACAGATAACAAGCTACTTTTTCATAATTGAACTTTGTTCAGCATTAAATATACCACTTTCTTTTAATTTTTTATTAGTTGACTCTCGGGTAAGCTACAGAGTATTTTACCTGGATTAGTTTCAGGCTATTGGACTTATAATTGCGTGGACTTTATTTGTCTTGCCAGGGAAGATTGGCAAGATATAGCTAATTACCTGGGGTTTTTTCCATGGGTGCAGCAATAGATGTTTATCCAAGATATAATGTGACCTTGGCTGCATTGTTTTGGGAATTTTTGAACTACAAAATGAGTGTGTGGAGACATCTGCCTTTTTGTCATCTGGGAAGCTGCTGGGTTCTGATCCACTGCACAGCTCCTTTGCTTTTCCTGGGCTGAAAACTTTAGAAACCTAATGTTTTAATCTCCAAGGTCAGACAAGACTTATCCAGAGGGAAAGGAATGGAGCGAACCTCAGGCCTGAGACCAGGAGAGCAGGAGAAGTGTGTGCAGGGAAGTTGTGATGCTGCAGGGAGAACAGCTGGGGAGCCCCCAGTGGCAGCATCACTTTTGGGGTCCATATGCAGGACCCAAATTCCTTTCATCATGCTCACCACTGTTGCTTCCAAGCTCCTGTTCTTTGTGCTTGCAACCTTTTTGTGGGCGTGTAAAAGTCCTGTGTGTATCTCTACACTCTGTTCCTTTGTGTCCCACTTTAGTTCTTCATTAACCAGTGCTGGAAGGGATAGAAACTACAGCTGGTTGTCCTGTTTCCTACTCTGGCTTTAGAAAAGAGACCGTACATGTACTGAAGAGTTCTACTGAGATTTCCTGGAGAAACGAAGTTTCTCTACCTGAAGGTCATGGAGAGAGTCTGTTGCCTGCCTGAGATTTGTCTGCCACAACAACAACAACAACGTTGCTTTTCTATTTTTACCTTCGGTTTCCTCAAAAGGGATTTGACGCACAACACACCTGCAGTAGGAGGGGGCTCCTAGCTAGAGCCTGAAGCCAAGCACAATAGTTTTGGTGAAGCTGCGAGCCTGTATTTGTTTTCATAAACAGAGCTTGGAGTAGAGCTGAAGCTGGTATGAATCAGGACAGCTGGTGTGCCTTCAATGGACCTGTCCCTGGTGACATCTGTTGTGGGTCTGACTCTGTAATGAAGGACATGCTGTACAAGCAGATATGGGTGCAATTATTTTCTCTGATGAGTCCAAAATACATGGAGAATAGGGTAGGTCATTTATACAGAAAGAATCAAATAAAGTAGCCGAGATAATAAATGTGCCCTTTTGCCCTTCACAGACACGTAGAAAATAAACTCAGCTCTTTCATTAAAATGGTTTGGCAGTAGAACTGGATTTGTTGGTTCCTTGTAGTCATGCCTAGGACCTTGTTCCAGTTTCTTCCTTTTCCCTTCCACCTCCTCCTTTAGTAGCTGACTGAATAGTTGTAAAACAAAACAGTGCTGAAAATCAGATGCATTTTTTCTAAATAAAGCAGCAATTTTACATCCCCTACATGAATAAATAATCCATATGTTGCCTGAATATTTTATTACATGAATTCCAAAAACCAACTTAAAAAGCTTTCTCTGTTGTTTTGGAACTGGGTCATAAAACTCGCTCAGGGAATTTTTAATGAGCTAGGCAGCCTCCCAGCTCTGGGTTACTGGTTCAAGCACGAATCAGGTTAGTAGGCAGCAGAATTTGTCGCTGCAGCTGAAGAAGCCAGACACACTTCTCACCCCAGACACCCACGTTGCCACAGGCAGTAGTGGCACAATGAGCACAAAAGCACAGGGAAAAATGGGGAAAGGGTCTAGAGTATGAGAACTGCTGAATCTCCTTTCATTCAACACCTGCCCTTTAACCCATGCCCCAGCTTGGACGCTGCCCTCCTGTGCCCTTAGTTTCTTTTCAGCACCTTCTCCACTACCTCCAGCTGTAAAGGGACCATTAACCTCAGCTGGCTCACAGATAATGAAATAACTGCTTTTGTCAAGGGAGACCTTAATACACATAAATGGGTATCAGTTAGCAGAAGCTGAAAATATAATTTTTTCTGGAGCTGTGAGTCTTCACTGTTGATAAAATTACCATTCCTGATGTTGCCTTGATCAGCACAGAAAGCCTATTTTTGACCCTTTATCATTGCTCTGTAGATCTTGTACAGACTAACTGTGCCCAAGTTTTTCAGTGTTTTTCTCAACAATTTTACTAAGATTGATCCTTTCATGATTTTTTTCTTCCTTTCTTTACCATGCTTACTCTGTCCTTTTAATTTACCAGCTTTTCCATCCTAATTTTCCTAATTCTCAAAGGAAGACAGTGCTACTAGGTTCATGTTTCTTTCACCAATTCCAACTATAGCATATCCTCTTAATGTCATTCCAGGCTCTCCCATCAAATTGCTCAGGCTCTTCTGTTTCCTTCCCAGCTTTCAGACATTGAACATAACCTGTCCCATTGCCTCTATCACTCACCCCCAACATTTTGATTGATAAATATCTTGGATATCTCACCTTGATGTTCCCAGGCTGGGTCCCACAGCCCTCATGTCCCTCATGGATGCTGTCAAGGGACCACAGAAAGGACATGGACATGAGAGGAGCTGCCCAAGGCACAGCTCTTTAGCAGCATCCTAGCACCGTGGCTTCCCTGGCTGACTTCCCATCTCAATTCAGTCCTCCTTTTTCTGGAAGCTGGGGTTCCGGCAGAGGCTGCAGTGTGCTGGGATCTGTTGCAATATAGAGCCTGTGGACTGGGCAGTGTCTGGGTCACACTGTTGTGATACGTTTTTTCCTATTTCTCCTATATTCTAGGCAGGGATGTGTCCTGATTAAAGCAGAAGGGGAGCTCAGGTACTGCGTGGGGCTCTGTCATCAAACTGATTGGCCTACGTGGGCTGAGAGTCCTCCTTAAATGCTTCCTCCAGCCCTGACCCTGCTCTGCCAATGGAGAAAGCATTGTCAAAGGGTCAAGTGCAGACAGGAACACCTATTTTTTTCCAGTTACACCTTTTCATTATGAAGGATTGATAAGTATGTAAAATACATCTTTCACAAGTTAGAGGAAAACAATTAAGAATTAAGCTGCGGATGCAAAATGACATTTCTTTTGTACATTCCACAAAGTGATAAAAACTCTATTGAATCACTGATGCTGCTTCACCACTGTGACTCACAGAAGAAGAGCCTTAAAGAAAAAGATGGAGGAGGAAGAAGGGAATTGTGGAAATGCATTTTATCAGATTTGTAGGGGTTTTTTTTTAAATACATCTGCAAACATGCACAAAGCAGCTTTTAGTGCTGTACCTCATTCTATCTGACTGAGATGTTCATGTTAAAAAATCCTATAAAAATCAGTAGTAAAACTTTCAGACTGTGCTAGTCAGGACAGCTATCTGCTCACAAATCTCATTTTCCAGTTGTCCAGCCGCTTGGAATGAGAAAATCACCAAACAAAACAGTGTCAGTCAGGTTTAATCACTTCCCTTAGCTGTACTTGTGGAGCTAACAGAATAGAACCAGTTAGCATAGTGAGACAACCAGTAAAGAACATTTTTTTGGGGATGGTAAAAAAGGTAAGGTGTCTTCCAGACATGACAGCCAGAGGAATTGCTGCCTCTGGAAACTAACCCAGTCATTAGGAATCATACTCTTCAGGCACATTTTGGTGGAAACTGTGACTATACCCTAAGTATCCAAACACAGCATTTTTCCTACACTGAAGGGAGGCTGTGAATTACTCTGGAAAAATTTGAAAGGCTTATTGCAAGAGAAAACTACTAATAAGGAAAAGAATAGAAATAAGAACAGACAATAACTGCTAGTTTATTTTACTTCTTTTTTCTGTTATATGGAGAGTAAAAATAGAGATATTTACTGAAAAGTTTTTTTTGTGAACACTGCAGATAATGCCAAAATATACACTGCTAATGCAGTGGCCTGTTTGGATTAAGAAATATGAGTGTAAATTAGGGCGAAATAGGAAGAGTAAAAGTCCTGTAAATGAGTAAAGAAGAGTAAATGTCCCAGCTAAACCAAAGTCAGGCATTTAGGATCTTTTGGTTTACCTGAAAAGAGAAAAGCCAAGGTTAGGGTTGGGTGAGTGACTCAGAAAATGCCATTTCTGGAGGGAGGAAGGAAGGAAGGGAGGAAGCCCTAAGGAGACAAGCCCTAAGGACACTAAACATAAAGGCAGAGGAAGGCTGTGAAACCTTAACTCCACTTACTTTGGGGAACTTGTTACACTAAATACACTATACTCCCAGAAGAACAAAATGTTATTTGGACAGGGTCTGGGTATGAACAGATTATTTCTGAAGCTCAACAAGGAACTTATTTGACTGATCTCTCTCCCTGAGGGCCCTTTGGCACCAAACCCAGTGTTATTAAAACTCAGGAGAAAATAATATATAATATATATAAAATATATAATGTAATAGCTTATTCTATATAATATAATAGCTTACTTAGAGATGCAGGAGATGGTTAGTAACAATCAAAAGGCTGTTTGAAGAAACCTGGAAATAATATAAGACTGAAGGAAACTGCCAAGGTCACTGAACCACAGATCTCAGCAACTGCATCAGGTGATTCTTTTCTTAAGTGCTTTGTTTCAAGCCTGGTTAGCTTCAGGACTAATACGTGTGTTGGTCATTCCCTATCAGGCAAAATTTAAATAAGGGACAGCCATTTACATAGATGACATATATATGATTTTTATGTCTGTCACAGTTTGATATGTTAGGGCATTTTGAAGTATGTGTCATCAGCATTATGATATGTTGATGACACGTGATGTGTTGATGACACGTGAGGGAAAGAAACTTCCTGGGGAGTAATTACCCACAAACAGGCCTTTGGCAATTTCTCAGGGATACGTGGTGCAATAGAGGACATTGGACTAATCTTGTATCAGGTTGCAATTCTTAATTTTTTAGTTTACATCTGCCTTTCTAACAGGGAGAAATATGTTTTTAGGCAGTAAGGATTAGTATCTCAGGTAAATATTTAATGATAAGAAAGTTACTTTCCTCCGGTCCGGATCTCTGGATGTGTCTCACAATAGCTCTGTAATACTTAGTTACACAAATGAGCAACTCATGAAACACCATGACTCAGAGGTGGAGATAGCTCACTGTATTTTGGGGTGCCTGACTTGCTTTTACTTTGAGGGGTTTTTCTTCAGCTTCCTGCAGACTCCAAATTTCTGTTCCCAGAAAGGGCCTTGCATTCTGATAAGTACAAGTGATTTGTTCCAGCACTGATCAGACTAAACGTGCACGTTTTGTTCTTTATGTTTCAACAATGGAGGCTTTGTGGTAGGGCATGGCTCCCTGCCACCCAGGAAAGAAAGGACAGAGCAAGCCCAGCGCCGGTGCCGCCGTGCGGGTGAATGCCACTCTGGGCGGTGCTTTCCGGGCACCCTGGGCATGTCACTGTGCCAAACATCCATACATGCTGCACCATTAAATCCATAAATGTGACCTACTGGTGGGGTGCAAGGGCGAGTTGTGGGTTTTTGACAAATAGAAGTGTGATAGGAGGGAATTGTACTGGCTTCCTCATAGCAAAATTTTTGTTTAAGGAATTACAGGTGATGTCTGTGAAATTGTCTGACACTGCCATTGTCACCACTGCTCCAGTTGTCCTCTGTGGAGGACACCAGGCTCCAAAACAGGAAGGTAGCTACACTGAGGGCCTGCATTTACAGCCAAAGCTGGGGGAGAAGACACTTCTGTGACCGTTCTTCACAGGTAATTTTTAGCAAGTGTTTGCAAGAGAAAAAGGCTTTCCTTCATGGAGGAGAAGGATGTCTTCAGTGACAGGAAGGGATTCACAGGCTTTTCCAGGTAAACTCCTGCTGTGTAAACTCAGCTTTTCTTATTCTTCTTTTTTTTTGGTGGAGATTTTTTGGGGGGAGACAAAGAAAAAAGATAACTGATCCCAAAGTTTCTTTGTAACATTTTGAGACTGAAACTTAAAAATATCAAATGTCAAAACTTTTAGACTGAAACACCAAAAAGCAATCACACTAAGATACAGCCCTTGATCAGTTTCATTAAGTCTGTTCCTCATCTTTTCACCTCTCTATTTGTTGTCCATTTTCTCACTTTCCTCAACCCAGATGTATTCCTGCCTCACAGAGGAAAGAAGGGCTAAATAATGATAAAAGGTCAGACTGGGGTGAAAAGAAGTAGAGGAAAAGGAAACATGAAGAGGAAGGAAGAAAAAATGGGCAGGAATTTGGTGTGTGTGTCCTATGTTCTCTGAACTCAGATCTCCCCTTCTCCAAGGTGCATAAGTCCACAAGGATCTTCCTGGGCCTGGGGGTGTAGGTCCTGCTACTACTGTGCAGTGCCCACCTCAAAGTATTCAAGTGCCACCTTCAAACTGCAGTTTGAATTTTATCCCTCACTACTGTGCAGGAATTCAGAGGAGCACTTCACAGCTTTGATGCTTAGATGCTTTGACCTAGATTCCAGGTCGTAGTTATAGATGGGTGGTTCCTATCTGCATATCCTTTTGACAACACCGTCCTTTAGCTTTAGTAACCCCTTTCACGGCTGCATCATGTTGGTATCTCATGGCCACGAGTAATGAAAGCACCCAGGTCTTGGTCAATGATAACATGCAGTGAAAACATATTGTCAGCTTTAAATGTCTGTAGCTGAATAGTAGGAGGGACATTTAGGTACTGAGGAATGACTGTTCTGGCAATGCTTTGGGGGTGAGTTTTCTTAAAATAGGCACAAGTAGCTTAAAATACCATATGGTATCTTACAATGCTATGCTCTACTTTATTAAGAATCCTCCACTTGAGAATGAGACTTTTTCTCTTCTTACTTTATTTCCATTTCCTCTTCCAATCTGAGGATTTCACCATATCCCTTTCTTTTTGCCCTTTCGTATTTCCTCTATCCTTGTACCTGCAGTAGAAGACAATGTGGAGATGCCCTTCCAAAATCTCCTTACCAGAACCAGGAGCAACAGCATAGCTAAAGATTAACAAGCAGCAGATGCAGAGAAGAAGGCAGATGGAGAATAAATGTAGCAGGAAGCAAATCCAAAAGATCTCTTCAGGGATAATTAACATACAGAAATGCATTAAACTCTCACAGAAAACCACAAAAAAAAACCCCAAACCAAACCAAAAACGCCATGAAAAATATGTCTGTGCCAAGGAAATAAGGACTCTGGATTAGCTATGCAAAAGTTGTGTGACCCATTGAGGTTTCCAGTATTTCGCTTAAACTACTGCATTAAGTAGCAGTTGTACTCATTAGAAAATGCAAGCAGAACTTGTGCCTAACCCCGCATGCTGCTAATCATCAACAATTCATTTTGAACTTCCCTCTTTTCTAAAGCAGAATTGTACACTGAAGATCAAATCAAACATTGGTTGAGAATGTGAAATGTAAGTAACTCCAACATGTACTGAGGAGGTTCTCTTGAATCACAAGCCATCATCTTTGCTGCAACGAGGCAGAATTTTTAAATTGTATCATGACATACATTGCATCACCCAGGGGGTGCCAGGGGTGTTGCAGTCTAGCCACAAATGATGAGCAGGGGACTCCTTTGGCTTTGAAGTCCATCGCTGGTGTCTCTCATACTCCTGCCCCAGTCCTCCTGGTTTAGGAATTTGTCATGAGAGATCAGAGTTAAAGACATCTTTACATGAAACCCTGCATGAATTTCATCTGAGTGAGAAGTGTAAAACTGATTATCATTTCCCAGTCTTTGAAGATGGGTGGGCTTTATTGTTTTGCTTTTTTTGTCCCTTTATGACCATTATGCATATGTCATAGATTTGAAAATACAGTCAGACTAGACCTGACTGAGCAAAAAATCATTTTGACATGAATGGGATTTTTTTTCCCTTGAATCAGTGCCACAGGATTGGCCTGACATTAGGATCTGTGGCATTCCAGATAGCACACTTATCTATCCTGCCCTCTTGACAGCTATTTATACAATTTTCTCTTTCTGAAGGATCAGCAGTTTAACTTACTAGGACATGGGACTGGATTCTGCAAGATGAGCATAAGCCAAAGGGTATTAAAAAAAAGCCAACCCAAACCCCAACAACAAATGAAAGAACCTGACTTCAAAAGCAGTCTCTGTATCATCCAAACCAGTCACAAGAACAAAGCTTCTCTGGGATATTCTGAAACAGTGTACCTTTCAAAGGAAAAGTTATATATCCTTCTTGACCAAAGCCTATCATTCCTAGGCTTCAAATTGTGAACTTAGATAGTTGCAAAGTTTTCTCACTCTGAATTCAAAGGGAATATAACATTACACAGATTTCAGCTTCTGCTCTGACAGTGCCTTGAGAAACATTTTTAGGATTAAATATTACATAAGAAAACCATCCCTGTACCTGTCAGTTTAACACTATCCATGAGTGACATGCTGCTGACTTCTTTCCCAGAGGGAAGCAAGTAGCCTATTTATTTAGAGATCTGTTATATGACTCAGTCAATAACTCAGCTGTCTTGTTCCCTTGACTATTCATTAGTCCTAATTAGAAATAAAAGCCTGGAAGATCAAACTGGCTCTGCTCAGTTAATTTATTGATTACAAAATTTAAGACAATAATCAATAAAGACATAAATTCTGTTCATTTCTAGAGACCTAAGGCGCTTCATTGCTCCTAAGGGACACTGCTCTTTAGATTTGTTCCATACTCCAGACTCAGAGAACTCTATTCCAATATGCTAAATGCCCTCCACTTCCTATTACTGGGCGTAATTAAAGGTTGAAATAGCCCAAGTGATGATAAAATCAGTGTGCCTTGTGTGGCAAGGACAGCAAAGCAGCACCTGACAGCATCTCCTGGCTCTCTGTGGTTCAGCAAGGACTTAGCCCGGTGTGTGATGGGATTCCCTCCTGCTCCCTGCACACAGGCTGGCTGAGGGGGCACATCCGTGTCCTGTCTGGGGCACTGGGCTGTTTTGGGTAACTCACCCCAGGGCTCAGATTTGTCAGTAGCTGAGATTTGAGTGTCACTGGCAGAACATTCCCCACTTTCACCTCCCAGTCAAGCTACTGGTCTCAGTTCAGTGAAAGTTTGACATAAATAAAAGAAGTAATCCACGATCTGGACCCACACTGCAAGTGTTTAGTCTAAGTGTGAGAGAAGGGGTTTCCTTCTGTACGTATCCAGGGAATTCAGAGAAAGTAGGGATGGATTATTGAAGGCCCTGTTGAAGACTATGTGAAAGACAAGTGTGAAAAATACACAGCATGGGTATGTCAATCTGTTAATTCAAACAAAATGTTCAGCCAGATTTATGTTATACTGACAAGTCAGGAATTTAGGAGGGAAGAGGAAGTACATCTATGAGTATGTCCCTTGTAATTAATTTATCCGGCTAAAAATAATCATAAAGATGATGTTGTTTTGTCTTGAAGGCCTGGCTATCAGGAGAAGATTTCAACTTCAAGTAGTCTGAAAATGGCATATTCAGAACCAGGAGTGATGGAAGAACAGTTCTGTACATGAAGCCCTGTGTATTACTAGTTTAGAGTTTGCTTAAATCAGAGAAATTAAATTTTATGCATTTTAAGTAAGTTGTCTTACTTTTATTATTAGCCACTTAAAACATTAGAAAGGACATCAGTCACATGGTCCATGGGGGTGGACATAATCAACAAATGTCTGTTGGTATTATAACATCTGGCTTTCGTGGCTGAAAACATGTTTTTAAGTAGTGTTTAATTAAAAATGTGAAGCCCTTCTAATCTCAGTGTAGACACTGCCCTTGACAGGAAATTATACCTTTTCAGACAGCAGGTACCAAGAAGTATGTATGTGTTCTGGTGAGTAACTATAAAAACAAGGAGCACAAAAAAGACCCCTAAATAAATTGTCAGGGCAACAAATTAGTCTGCTTTGGGTTTGAGGCCTTGCATAGAAAGCAATGCAGATGGATATGCCCAGTCTTTTTACCAGGATCACTTTAGCTGGAGCATGGAGGCTAAAACCAAGGAGCTGCAAGTTAGAAGATACAAATCATAGATTTAGAGAAATGTAGGCCCAAACTAGCAAGCCTTCTTCTTTCGTCATAGATATAAATTGCTTCCCAGTGACAAAATTTTACAAATTTGGACAGAGCATGTAATATTGAAATAAGGTAGTCTAACTTGACGCACTTTTGTTAAAAATGAAATCCCCACAGTGTTTTCCATATTGACTACTCCTTCACTGTAAGAAACCGGAAGAGAGGGAACTAAACTACGGCTGTTTATATGAGCATGATTTTAATCACCTTATTATTAAAGCTATGCAAAATCTGAAGTATCTTCAGAAGTTCATGTAATTTCAAGCAATCCTGTCCTAAGCTTGTCAAATAGCTTTCAACGATGTCATGAGAGCATGCATGGGAAAACCACATTTGCCCTTTTTTATTCTTCTGCAAAATATGTTCACTTGCCAAGTACAAAGAAGTGTTCCAGGAGCAGGAGGTTTCAGGGGACAAATATGCTGCTGCTTCTGCCATCTTTCCTCTGGGATAGACACAACTTGGGCTACACTCACCTGCATTCCCTGTTTATCACCTTTGACAGATGCATTTGCTGACGTACTGCTGCAAGACCAGCTGGGAGAATCATGGTGGCATCAGCCCTCCTTCTTATTTAAACTGACCAGATGCCATAACATAAAGCATTTAGTTAGCCGTTATCTATGGGGGCTGGCAAAGAGACAACTTGAAAAAAAGTGTCCTTAAAAAAGCCACCAAGCAGACCTGCTCATTTCCTTCATCCCTCAGAGAGAAACCAGTGCCCTTCACCTGCCCAAATGCTTTCTGATGGTGGTGGGAGCCTGGCTGGTTGCTCTTCTCTACATGGAGAGGGGAAGGCTTCCTATGTATGTGTTGTCTGGGGTGTGCCAGTGGAGGTGCTGGTAGCAGGTGAGAACTAAGTGGGAGCACTTCCAGATGTCCAAGAGCCCTTCCTGTTGTCAAGGCCTTGAAGTCATCAACCCCTTCAGTGTGCACGGGACGTGTCTTGAACACGCGCATGCCTGCCCACCCGGTGATGGCACAGCTTGCCAGCCACCCTCACATCCCTCAGATACATCAGCCCTCCCTGTCCGGAGCAGGGAGGGAAATACTAGATGAAAGCCAGAGACCTGTGAGCAAGACACATGTCCCTAATCTGCTGCAGGGATTGTGTAGGTGGCCCTGGTACAGCCCTCAGCAAAGGCTCTGCCTGAGGGGACACCCAGCTAGCAGAATACAAACATTGAGAAAATTGTTGTTTCAAATGACTGGTCTTCTGAGATAGTTTATTGTGTCTGATTTTTGAATATTTACATGCAAAGACAAGGGAAGGGAAGGAAAACAAGGGAATACATTTTAATGTCACGGCTTTTTGACAACACAGATGACATAAGTCCTTGCTGGGCTTTAAGCTCAGGATCAAATAATTGTTGGTTGCTTGAGTTTTCCTCCTGCAAGGACCAGAACGTTGCAGAGCACATGGAGTCCTCCCCCACCTGCTGGCTTGGCAGGAGAGGGAACAACAACCACACAACAGCATTAATACACCTCTGAAAAGGCTCTTAATTAAAGAAAAAAAAAAGGATTGTATATTTCATCCATGTGACATCGACACATTCCAATTCATATTATATGACACATACTTGGAATATTTACATGACTGATGAGCATATTAATAAACCAAGCTCTGACAGGAAAATGTGTTTCAAGGGTTGGATTTTTTTTACATAGAGTTCTTCTGCGCTGGAGATAATTAGTGCTGCCTGCTTTCCCCTTTTTCACAGTAGAATTTTTTCCCATACTACAAAGATTAGTCAGAGCTTATAAAAATCCTGTTCAGTTAAATCCAGCTAGTAAAGAATGGTAGACCACGTGTCAAATAAGAGGCAGAGAGAAAATCAAAATAAAAGCTGATTAATTTAAGGAATCATTTGAAAATCAATTCTGCATTTTGTTTTCAGTACGAAATAGCTCATAATGAATATTGATTTCAATGACTACTTTTACTATTTTTGCTAGACTAAGAACTGTATCAAATGTTTACCTCTGAATAGGAATGAGCAAACCAGCTTGGAAAGAATTTCAAGCATTCTCTGGATCCTTACTCATTTAGAGGATGAAACCCTGACTGCATCCAGCCTGAGAGTCTGAACTTCAGCACCCATGGCATCTTCTGATTCAGTCCTCATATAAACTGAATCCACACCTCTTCTTGCATGGTGGCCTTTTCACTAAGAGTGTGCTATGCTACAGGAAAGGTAGACCCACTCTCTGTTATCTGCAGGGTGTGATAGGTGTGTAAATATGTCTTTAGAGACTGACATGGGATAGTTCCAGTTTCAACTGTAGTAGTGATGGAGACATCCCTCCTTCAGTATTATTTTTCTCTATTGCAGTGTTGTGCAGTGCCTCAAAAACAGAAGAGTTCAAATATCTCATTCCATCATTACTTTTGCAAGGCAATCACTCCAGAATTATTGTCATAGACTTTGTGGCTTGCTTCCTGCAGTTCAGACTGGAGGTGCCTGCTTTGGGTTGCTCTGCAAATCTTAAAGAGATTGTGACAGAAGACAAGTGTGTGTCAGAAACATTTCTGCAGGTCCAGCTGGGAGTAGGTGCCACTAGCAGAAGCTGTGGCAGAAATCAGCAGCAAGATGGGAAATCCAGTGGGAAGAGAAAAAAAAGATGTTCTTTCTCAGTAACTTTAAATAAAGCTGACCTAATGTATTTTTAACTTTTATGAATATGAACACCAGTTTAATTTGCCTGCAACATCATTAAAACATGTAGTTAGTACTTATTAAACCATCCATCTCTCTTTATGATGGTACATCATCATGTGTTATGGAGCAGTACCCTTTACTCTGCCCAAACAGAGTTTATATTAATCTATAATATACTGACAGGAAGATATTTGGGAAGATATTTGGCGGTTTTTTAATCAGACTTGATTCTCCATACTTTATAAACTTTACTTGTAACTTGAACATAAGGAATGCCTTCCTTATGACAAGGTGCAGCCATTTTTTTTTTAATGAACAGCCAGCAGTATTTGGTTACAGCTGAAGTGTCTCATTAGCATTTTATATATTTACAGCTATTTTCAATTTCTATGACAGGATCTTTTTCCAGCTACAGGCTATGCAATGTCTTCTCAAAGGAATACCCAAGGTCTACTACTGAAGTTGGAATCAGCCCAGACTGATCTTTCTCCTTTCCCTGATGCACAACTCTTTCAAATTCATGAAATTCACTGGTAGATCCTTACATCTATGAGTAGTACAACCAAGTAAATGAAACCAGGCCCAACCTGTGAACAAGGGAAGTAACTCAGGTTCACTCTTCCCCACATAGGGCTCATCCCCAGCCCAAATGCAAGTCTCCAAACTCTTCCTGCTCCAGAGGGGAGCAAATGAGCACAACACCCACGTGCACATTTCTTGGAGCATCCCCTGACTCTTTAAAGCAGACTGAAATAAAATTCCACCTTAGGTCACTAATAACCACAGTAATTTTTTTATCTTTCAGGATTGTTTTTTCAGGATCTGCTTTTAACGCAAACTGTAATGTAACAAGGAATTGTGGTATCGCGGGACAATTGGGCTAGAAGGGACTGCAAGAGATCTCTGGTCCAGCCTTTCTGAGCAACCTGCACCCCTGCATGACTGTCTTCATTGTGAAAACTATTTTCAGCATATACCCATTTTCTCTTGAGCTCCTTAAACCTCATCACTCAGGTTGTCTCCAGCCAGAGCAGGAGATGCATGTTCCTGCATGCCTTCAGCATTCCTACCAAGTCCAAATCAAGGACATAGCAGGAACAGCTACTGTTATTTTTTCTTCTGATATGAACCAAGGTGCAGCATGGCAGGTGGAGGCTGGAGAATGCCCAGTTCTTGCTCCAGCATAGGTCAGGAATAAGGTTGATCAGGTGGGTGCCTCAGTACATGTGCACTAGCCCTTTGGACCCTTTGGAGTCCACCAGTGTAGACGCAGGTCCTGAAAAGCCAGAGATCTGAGAAAAGTCTGTGTTGGTGCCTGAGTGGGAGACACATTTCAGAACAATGCTGTACTCAAATGGAAAACCAGCAGATCCACTTCTGGTGAGATACCAAGTGCATTCACCAGGCACATAATTTTTCTTTCCTGCGGTCTGACAGTAAAATACTGGTAGATGCAAGCTTCATATATTGTGAACTCCTCCTTGTCAGGTGAGAACATAAATGAGGTAGACACAATAAAATCTGACTTGGCCCAGGCACAGGGGTTAACAGTCTTGGCAAAACATACAGCAAGAAGTGGTGTTATAAAAGACAGAAGAACAGTAGACCTAAATCACTTCTGAAGTGAGACACCTAATGCATCAGCAACATGAGCTGTAACTTCAGGAGAAGGGAAGAGCACCATCTACTGAATGACAAAGGCAGTTATTGCTTTCCTTACTCTTTCATGGAATCATTGGAAAAGACCTCTAAAACCATTAGGATGAATCATTAACCCAACATGGCCAAGCCGACCATTAAACCTTGTCCCCAAATGCCACTTTTACTCTTCTTTTAAATAGCGCCAGGGATGGTGACTCAACCTTCCTAGGCAGCCTGTTCCAATGCCTGACAAGCCTTTCAGTGAAGACATTTTTCCTTATATCCAATCCAAGCCTCCCCTGGTGAAATTTGACACCATTTCCTCTTGTCCTGTCACTTGTCACCTGGGAGAAGAGACTGACCCCCACCATGCTACACACTCCTTTCAGGCAGTTGTAGAGAATGATAAGGTCTCCCCTGAGCCTCCTTTTCTCCAGGCTGAACATCCCCAGCTCCCTCAGCCACTTCTTGCAAGACTTGTACTCCAGCCCCTTCACCAGCCCCATTGCCCTTCTCTGGACTCACTCCAGCACCTCAATGTCTGTCTTGTATTGAGGGGCCCAAACCTGGACACTTTCAGTAGAAGTTGCTCATTCAGACAAACCAGCAGGTACTGGAGACTGTATGGGAAAGTTACTTAACCTGTATTAACAATTGGCTGGGAGAAGAAAGCATTACATCCCTCAAACCTTTAAGATGTTCCTAGAACTCGGATTTAGTGGTGGGGGCGTTGGTGGATCAACGCCGCGTTTTTCCACAGAGTTCCTCGTGGGAATGCTTAGGCCGCGCTCTGCCAGCACCCACGTGTGCACACGCTCTCACTCCCGCAGGTGGTCGCGAGCAGCCACTCACACACACACGCGGTCTGTGCGTGAACTGGAGACGGAAAGGCGAGAGGGGTTCTCTGTGTGCAACTCTGAGGCATTTATTGGAACCAACACACTAGAAGGGAACAGAGGCAAAGAACACAGAAAAAAAGCCTGCACATGGTTTTATCCCAAGGGGTCCTGGGGTGGGCAGAGCATCAGAGGCCAATAGTCTGAGGGCTAGGGGGTAGAGGCAAGGTTGAGTGACATAACAGGGGCCAATGGGAGAAGGGAGGGGAGGAGGGAGAGGACCGGGGGCCAGTGGGGTCTTGGTAAAGGGAGAATTTTCTAGCACAGTGATGTGGGGAGAGACCCCTTTGTAGTAACATGGAGGGTGTAATGTGGACTTAGCCACCACAATACTCTGACATTCACAGTAGCCATAATGTCTGAATCCTGTCTTCTCCCTGTGGTCTTTTACCAAAATCACAGAATATTCTGTGTTGGAGGGGACCCTCACAGAATATTCTGTGTTGGAAGGGACCCAGAAGGATCATCAAGTCCAACTCTTAAATGAATGGCCCATATAGGGATCTAGCCCACAACCCTGGTGTTATTAGCACCATGCTCCAACCAACTGATCTAATCTCTAGCTAAGCTAACTCATTAAACTTTTAAAATATTTTAAAATAAGAAAAGGCCAAAAGGGGATTTAGTTAAAGATTAATCAATAATACTATTAATGTAATGGATTGTGAATCAGCCAGGAAATCACTCTTTAGAGTTGACCTTTGCTACTGTTTTAGTAGTGTGCTCTTCCACCTATCATCAGTCCTTTGCTCTCCACTTAAATATGCTCTTAGAATAAAATAAGCCTCAGATTTATATTTCTAGACTTTTTTCGGTCATGAGTTTATTGATGTTACTTCATAGTTTGGCTTTTTAAAGCACTTGCTAAATTTGCTTGTAATATGAAGCTACAGTAATCCACCATCCTCCCACACTGCAGTCTGTTCTAGCCTACACCACATAAAGACTCCTTTGCTGTCACGGGGTGGAAACTGTGCACTGAAGCACCTAAAATAGATTCAAAAGGAAAAGAAGAGCTACAAAGAAAAATGGGAAGACACTCTGAGTGTTCTGTTCTGTACACAGCACAAACTGCATGTTCACATCACCACGTCTTTTGAAAAAATTGGCCCTTTACAAGGAAATTCAGGATAATCTCACCATTTTGATGCAATTTTTGAAAGCTACAACCTTATTAAAGATTAACTTCTAAACTGTGGCCAGATCAACAAGCATGGTATTACCAGCTCTGGAAAAATCAATAACAGGTCTTGAACCAAACCAGCCATTGTATTTTAAAAATCTGGCCTGTGTTTATTACTTGCACGGTGGAAAGTGCTGATCTCCACAACGCAACCATTGTGAAAGAGAGGATAATCACATCAAAAGCCCCACCTGCAGGCTTCCTTAGCTTCTGGTACTTCACCAGACATTTTAGCAAAATTATATTGTGGCATCTGATTCGCTCACACCATGATCCAAATCAATACATGACATGGTAACATTATTTTTCTTCTTTTACTTGGAAGCAATTTTTAAATTGCACTGAAGAATTCCCAAAGAGATGGTTTGGTTAGATTTGCAAATATAAGACACACTAGGAGCAAAGAGTAGCATCAGATCAGTGTTCTACCTTTCAGAATTATAATTCATGTAATTTTTTTAAGAAGTACAGAAACTCTCAGGTTAAGTTTTATAAGCAGATCAGGAACAAAGCCTGATCATCTGGTCAGTTCAGTGATGTATTGTAAATTAATTTCCCATTTAAAAAAGATTGCCACAAAATCAGAACACTAGTCTGACCAGAGGTCGAAAGAAACTTCAAGCCATCAAAATTTAGAAAAATGATTAATTAAAAAAACCCCATAAGCTTATCAGTGATTATTTTTTGTTTTCAACAAAATATTCCATTTTTTATTTGTCTAGCAAGTATGCAACATTTAAAAAACTATACCAAAACCTCATTTTGAAAGAGAAAAAAAAATTATGCTGAATCATTTCTATTCTTTCTGTTGAAATCAGTGCAGTGCAAAATACTTTCAAGAAATTATTGGCTTCTGACAGAGAAGCAACCTTCTTCAGAGCCGTCTGACTGCAATTGCCTGTGATCTCCCTGCTCATGTCCCGCTGGGTAAGGTGTGTTTTTCATGCACGCCAATTCTACTGTCAAGCTGACAGCAAACATGCACTGACTATTAAGGAAAGTCTTTGTGTGGACTCACTGCAGTGTTACACAAAACCTGTCCTTACCTACAAACTGCTGCCAATGGCTCTAGTGCCACATTTTTCTCTAGATTGGACTGACACGATCTCTGCAGCACAGCACTCTGTCTGTGGGATCTTTAGGCATAGCAAACCCCAGCAGCTGTAGGTGCCTTTGGGCACTTGTTCCATCTGGTGTTTCTGGCTCTCAGCTTAGCACAGACAATTTTATTTCTGAAAGACTGAAGTATCAGGTCATGTCTCTGAACTCCTTGAAAGCAAACAGGGTGATTCTTATGGACTATGATCTGCAGAAGGCCACGATGCAGATGTAGACACCTCATCTGACATGGACTTCTGTAAAACTGATGAATTGCATTAAGACCAGCAGTTCTCCACAGAAGTATCTAATGTGGCAGTTTGGTGTTTTTCAGTAATAATATCTGAAGGCAGAAGAACCTATGCTTTGTAACCTACGACGCTGGAAGACCATTGTGTTCTGTCTTTGGTAAGGCCTCCGAGTCACTTTGCATTTAACCATTTCCTTAACCACACTGAGCTCTTGCTAGTGTTACTGGTGATGCTCATGGCTAGAAATGACACTCAGCTCCCAGTTTGAGACTTGGCAAGTAGCTCAGTTCCACCTCAGAGAAGGTAATGGCCCACGGCCCTGATGATTTCACTCAGAGAACAGGGACAAACACTTGTGCTATTCTGGTTTCCCCAGCATGGGAAAGGAGGGTGATTAACTTTGTCCTGTTGAAGCTGACCTTTCTGTGTAGGTATCTGCACCAGTTTTCTTCACTTGTGGAAAGCTAAGCAGACCTCTTCCTGGAAAACTCAGCTGCATCTCTATCTTCCAGATACCTGCAAGGTGCTCATATGCTTTCCACCCTCACAGGAAAATTTAGGTGCCTGACTCTGTGACTGGGTAGAGGTAGAAAACCCAAGACAGCGAGAGCTGAAACACCCTAGTCTGCAAGAGGAGAATAGAAAAGAACTCTACAAATTTGAGATAATTTCTTGAAAAACAAAGCCAGCCACAATTTAACAAGTGAAAAATTATGCCCAAGAAAGCAATTGCCCAAGTATGGAGTAGGGGATGATGATTAGCAGGTGCCCTGCAGAAAACACAACATCCTAGAGTTGATCACAGCCTGAGAGCAAGTTAAAAATTACCATCATCCTCAGAAAAATAAAGGAAAACCATCCCAGAATGTAAAAAAGAGAGTACCTGTTACCTACAGTAATACATAATTCCTTTGGTTTACTCAGTACTGGTGAGACCTGACTGTAGAACCAAGCCCAGTTTTGGTACTTCAGGGAAGAAACTGATCAATGGAAGAAAGTCAGCCAAAGAGCAGCAGGAATTATCAGCAGTGTAGAAAGCATAACCTACAAAGAAAGTTGGAAGCAACGCAAATTGTTTGTCCTAGATAACAAAAGAAGCAGAAAGGATGTAACAGAAGTCATGCTAGGAGAAAGGCAGTAATTTGCTCACAACATTCACTACAGAGAAGGCAAGTAGTAAACTGTCTCAAGGAGACAAAGGATCAACATTAAAACATCAAAGGAGGATTGTGAAGCTCTGAAATTGATATGTTAATATTTCCCTCTCATATCTATACTGTGTGCCCTTATTTACAGGCACAGAAGGTCTCTCTTGAAATTTTTTCTGTAAGATTATTTCCCATCCATTCCACTGGCAGGTGCACTGAAAGATTGATCATAAAGCTAAAGCAAATGGTCATCTATTCCTGAGGAGTTAGTGCTGCTCTTCACCATGTTAGAGGGTGAAGCTACATCACAGCAAAAAAAATCTTACAGGAAGATGTTCTCCTTACTGTGCACTGCCAGTGCAGATTTTGCTAAATGTGCATCCAAAGACAAGGCAGACATGGACACATATGGCACCTAACTGCTAATGTTGCCACTCTTCTTAGAGGTGATTGCCAAAAACAAGTCAGTGAAGTGAGTAGATTGGTTACTGTGTAAAGAATGTTAAAAACTTTGAAGCCAAAGTCTGGAAAATGAGGCAAATGCCTTTGCTATTATATCTCTGTGGAAGAGGCAGCAATTAATCCCTGTGGGCAGAAGTGTATACTAGGTCAGAAAAGACCTAGTAAGAGGGTCTATTACTCTCTATTACCACTAAGAGGATGGTAGTTGATGGGTGCAGCAGACACTTTGCTTTAGCATCCTCCTCTTGTGACGTGGTCAGCTTAAAATTTAAAAAAACATATAGAAATATGCATTTCAAAATGAGACTGTGTACAACTGAAGCTGGTAGTACAGTTACCCAGGAACTTGACATTAATCTGTTTTCTAGTGCAGTATTGAGATCTATCTTTCATTGCACATCATTATGGGTGAGCTGGATGCTACCATTCAGTGTAGAATACTTGCTCTAACATCCTAATTTCTTCTTCTTGTGTTTCATTGAGTGTAAAACTCAGGCTGTTTTTTAAGAACAAAAGCCTTAGTGAAATTGAAGGACTTGCTCCTTTAAATGTCCATTGATGCCAGTGAGTGTTTTACACCTTCCAGAGTATGGCCCTTAGCAGGTCTTCGCTTTCCTTTCTGCCAGTCCCTC
>WEIT01025849.1:136543-157147 GCA_013389985.1 Dryoscopus gambensis | reverse complement strand
GAAAGCTCATCCTTTGGAAATCCTGGAGAAACTTCTGCCCTCTATCAGTACTTCCAAGACACATTTAGGGACTACAATTAGGACACTCCCACACACAGACTCAAACTGAAAAGAATAATCTCATTGTGACTCAGATTCACACCAGCCAAACTCTTCAAGTCCCAAATATAAACTCAGAAGCTGTTTCATCACACATCCTTGTCCTAGAAGCTGCAGAAAAAACCCCTACAACAATACTTATCTTCCTGTCAGCCTGACCTAAACACCAGGTATTTATTTTTCCAATATTTTCCATAAGCACTTGCCTGCCTGACAACCACTCTCAGCATTCAAAATCATTTCAAACATGTCATCCTTAAAAGAAAACTTCCACATTTAAACGTCTCTTTACTGCTTCAAGAAAACATGGGATTTTTTGCAGAAGAGCTGCTCTAAAGTTTTTGTGGAAAAGACTACAACATATCAGCTATCAAGCTTTTAATTGAAATTGCCATTTGATTCCAACACAAAACAGCAGCAACCTTCAGAGCAGGTATTAATATCAGCAAGGAGAAATGAAAGAATGGGTACAAAAGCAAAATCACCAAGGCAGAGGCAAGGACAAAAGGCAGCAGGCCTAACACCAAATATCCAAGCCCTTGATGAACCAGAAGTAAAAGTGCACTTCAGTCAGGATTCCAGAATTCACATTACAAAGAAGGGATAGATGGACAAATTCCATCTGCCATGGAACAAGAGACATCCTCACTCTGAGCTCTGCATCACAACTCGAGCCCACAGCACAAATGAATGCATGAATTTTAAAACTTTGTTAAAGACCAAATGTAACAAACAATAAACAAAAAGTGCTATTTTAAAAAAATCAGGTCAGCGAGATTGGGGTTTTCTGGTGAGGTTGGTGGTTTGTATTGCCTTTTTTTATGTTTAGTGCTTTTTAAAAATTTTTAACCACCGCTGACAGAAGAGTCCAATAGAGCAGCTCGGACTCAAGTCAGCTGTGACCCCAGCCAAGTGAACACTGGATCACCTTCCCTACTATAACCTGGGGAAATTCCTGCCCTCCTTAAACCTCCATCCCCATTTCCTTGCACGCTGTCCCTCTGAAGCACCACGGATACTATTTGTGGCTGCTCCTAATCTGCTCCCCTGACAGCTGTATCCCACGTTGTGCTGAGTCGCTTGAAGCATTAACTATCTCACACGCATATTTAACAACTGCCTATAAATACAGCTCAGTTACCTCCTCCCCTTGTCAAAATACACCATTTAAATGGAAAAAAAATCTGTACCTCAACACGTTTTGTTTTGACCTCAGATCCCCACATGACTAAGTACCACAACAGTGCAGTAAGAACCGATATTCTGATTATATAAAAGCATGACTGTATCGTAAGCAAGCCCTTAAAAGCTGTCTGCTGTCACATCAAGACATAAATGAAAAAAGGAGAACTTACCTGCTGGCAAGGGAAGTCTTGAAATATCTGTAACAATAAAAAATATATATTTAGAAATGGAACAAAAAAGTACCTCTACAACTGCACTGGCCTAATAATTTTTCTGCAAGGCCATACTTGTTTAATAAAGCACATTATCTGACGCAATTTGCTGGCTGCCAGGAATGCCACATGCAAATCAAAAGCATTTTCCTTGTCTCACTGTGTTCATTAACAGCACTACGCTTTGCTCACCTAACTGAAGGACAAAGATTATACTGAAGGCAATGAGTGTAATTACTGAAGCAGAATACAGGTCACGGTGCACAAATTAAGTGTTACATACAAAATTCACCATCATCACCTACAGAATTTCAGAGCTCAAAGTGTCAGGGATAGTCTTTGCAAATGAAGAGGACTCAACAGAATGTTTTCTTTATTCTTAAATCTTTTGAGAAGAAGTAGCCAAGCTTTCAAGTGGACAAGCACAGAACACAAGAATTAGTATTAAAAGAAAGGCTGCTGATTTTTGTCATCAAGGCACATTAGACACAGTTGCTGAACATTTTTATAGTAAATGCTAAAGCTGTCTTGAGCTGCAAACAATGACCACTGCCTCAGAGTCTAAATAGAACATATTAAAAATTATACACTAAAAAAAAAAAATACATTATATTAAACTCTAACTCATTATATTGTTCCTGCCTGCTTTTCTATTGTCATCTCAGTGCACCTCATCATGACTGGGACCTGAGGTGCCCATCAGAGTTCAGAACAGAAACTGGAACCCACAAAGAACAAGAAAGAAAGAATTACCCAAGTCTGTAAGGACATGGACTGGGGACACAGGTCAAGGGGTTTATGAAAACTGAAATAAATACAAGTGGGAGGGGATGAGGAAGGGGAACCAATAAAACAAGTGAGAGAAAAACTGAACTGAACAGAACCTAAGAAAAGGGTCTGCACAGTTATTTAGTTAAAGGNAGTTATTTAGTTAAAGGAAAAAGCAAAGCTGAGTAATAAATTGTCACACTGAATACAAAATCCACATGGAAACTGAACTTTAACCACAGGTGTAGCAGCTGAAACAGATGCAGAGATTATCGGGGCAGATGGTCACTGCTTTGCTACCTATTAGAAGAAATAAGGAGGCTTAATAAATTTATTAGCCCTGCTCTCACCAACAGATTGTTACAATTCATGTCTGTGGCCGGAAAACATGATGTAACTTGAATACCAAGGAAAATTACACCTGAAATTAAAGGCAGCCCACTAAAAATTTCAGAAATGAGGGGCACTACTCTGAGGAGATGATGAAACAGCAACACAGAAAGTTGAAACACACTTAAAGCGTGAAATCAAAGTGGCAACAGGACACCACAAAAAACCCCAGAAAAATACTGAATGCCTTAGTCTGGTAGAACACAATATTTAAAAAGATAGTAAGGTACATTTAAAAGATACTCATCGTGCTGTCTGCTTAGGAACAAAACCATCTTACATGTAAGGAATGCCTTGAGACTGGAAAAATGCAACCAAGGAGACACAGGAACTGCAGGAAGGAAAAAACCCAAGAGCTCCTGCACAGAATCCAAATCAGCACATACGGAATGGAGCTCTCTTCCATCAGAAAGAGATGCCGCAGTGACAATTAATTTGGAAAGGTACATAAAGATACATGTTGCATCATTTTTTGTTTGTATATGTTTAATTGTTTCCATGCTCTTCTTTTCATGAAGTCACAAAAAAATTCCTGCTTGTCACTAGGCTACACAATACAACTGCAGCCACATGAGTAAAGCATCTAAAACTGTGGAGTAGAAAATACCATTTTTGATTTTAATTTTTCTACAGTGATAGAAACTAATGTCTAAATTCCATTTATAATTAACAACTATTGAAAGATTTAAGTTACTACTAACACTTAAAAGAGCATTAAAATATTTTAGGTTTTGTATATTGGGAATGTTTTATCGCAACATTTATTGCCTTTGAAGCAGATTATTTGGTTAAATGTGCCTACACAAACAGATGTCAGGAAAATAACATAAACATAACCCCCAGAAAAATATGTTATTATTGCTATTATATACACACAGGCAGAAAACAATCCTGTACATCTCAGAATTTAAATAGAGAAAAGCTCTGCAGCTAAGACACACACACACACACACACACGCGCGCGCGTTTTTAACTTTAAGAAAGACCTGATCATATTCCAGCGTTTATCCTGAACACCTGAGCCGCTGTTCCCGCTGTGATCTCTCCCTGCCAGCGTTCACACAGATCCTGTTATTGCACCAGGATCTTCCCAAACGGGGCACTGACACCATCAGCACCGCTGCTATATTTAAGTCAAACACGGTGAAGATTTCTTACTTGCATGTTCCACTGCAAATTAGTCCCACAAGTGCATTAACTGAAGAGCTGCTGCACCTCTGGGACAAGTCTGCTGAACGGCTTCCTGCAACTGCACTTGCTTCTACTACAATTTAGTGCAGAAGACTGTTTTCTGCCATTAATTGACATACATTAGATCTAAAACCAAGTTGGACAGAAGAAATTGAAGCCTGAATATACTCTAAACTGCATATATGCACTTAGCAGGTTACTTGTATGGTATTTCTCAATTATTTCCATTAAGCACTAAGTCCTCTATAGGCTGATGTATCTTAATTTTTGCAAACACCAGCCACTAAAGAAATGTCAATTCATAACAGCATAAATGAAATAAATACTTCACAACTCCAAAGATAAAAGTAACAATTCCACTCCTTTGTGTACACAGACACCACAACAATAAGAGAAATGCTCATTACCTTCACGTGTTCCCGTTAGTGTGGAGTCACTTTAGGAATTTCTTATCATTGAGTTTACCCCAGCTCCCTCTCATCTTTTCTGGCTTGAAACCTCTTAGCTTTATTCTCAAATATGGTTTTTCATTTAATATCTAACACTGAAAAAAGACGAGTGGATTCTGTCCACACTTTAAAAACTTCCTTCATGGAGAGTTAAACAGAGTACACACTCAGGTACTCATTTCAGATCGCATTTACAAACTTGCCTTCTCTGCTGTGTAAAACTTCCCCCTTTTTGAAGCACACTGCAGCATTTCAATCTCTAGGGAGGAGAAATTCAACCAGTGCTGAGCTCTGAAGAGGAAAAAATCCAAAGTTAGGGGTTTAATCTGGCTTGTGACTAAAATGAGAGGCTTGAGAGCATTTTGGAGAGCTGTCCTGTTGGGAAGGATTCTCTCACATCTGGGAGGCCTGGACTGACTTTTCTCCTACAACTCAGGTTCTGAATGCTTGGAATGCTGTCACACAAACCACATTTACAGCAGCTGTACAACATGAACCAATCTTACTTTTTTTATCTGCTCCGAAGTAGTTCTTCAAAATGAAATCCAAAATGAATCATATTTCAAGTGCTTCTGCTCCTACTGATCCTTTCAAGGGATCATTATGTGTTCTGCATTTATATTCTTAAGTATCTCACTGTGCTACTTGGTAGGGAGCAAACTGCCAGTTTGAACAGGCAGAAAGAAAAATTACTTTCACATCATATTCTTTATCATAGCCAAACTTCTACATACTTTGTAAAGGCTAATCAGTTCTCAGAGAAAACTGGTTTTATCCCATGTAGATACTGGGAGGATGGAGCAGATGGCCTCAAGAGGTCCTTTCCAAGCATGATTTCTGTAATATCGGACACAGATGATTGTAACAGACCAGGAACGAGCTGAAATGACATTAGAGGTGCTACAGAATAAGAAACTTCCTCAGCTAAAGAAAACTTGCCAAGTAAACCAGTTATGTACATGAACTCACTGAGGAACAAAAATGACAGTATTTTAAAGAAAGAACACTGTTATTACTTCTGTACGCACTGAGATGGTTTGGGGCACTACAGTCCTCAAAGAGGCCATGTGGATGCCAGAACCAATAGTTTTTTCTATGATTTACGGATGCCCTGAGGACCAGATCGCTCTACCCCTGTATTTGCTCTCATAAAACTATGCATTCTACATTGCAGAGTTTCGCTGAGTATCTTCTTAGAAATGGAGCAGCAACTTTAAATCTTCCTTCCAAGAGTAACATCTAATCATCAAAAACAGGAACGTTTTGTGAGCTTCCTATTCCTGCCTCAAGGTAAAATGAGAATATGGCTCCCTGGACAACTCCAGAGGCTAAGACTCTGCCCCATCTGCAGCACTGATCTCTTTCCAGACCTGTGGTAAGCAGCAGACCACAAGAAATTTAATCCTGTTCTCCTGTAGCAGGAGCTGGCTGACTCCAGCCTAACAGCATTCCCCTGAAATTAATTCAGATATTCAGTTCACAAACCAATCTCTCTTTCCAGGGAAGAGTGAAGGCTCACAGCACACAAGGAACCACAGACTACACTCTCCAAGTAGCCAAGGAGCACATGTCATTGGATAACAATCCTTCCAGCTAAATGAGGAATATCACAGACTCAACATCATATGTAATTTTCCTATTTAGCCACAGTACCAAAATAATTTAGGAATACAGATGCATATTCAGCTTTTAGCCTTTTGTGGCTGGTCCTGAAGGATGTTGTCTTAGAGGCTGGATCCAACCACCTCGAAGTCTCCTTTCCTATATTCTCCGGCAGGCTAAAAAGGATGTTCCTCCCGTCTTTAACAAAGTTGAGATCTCATCATCCATGTAAAAATATTTTTCTTTTTTTACAGAGCAAAAAAGTAAACAGAAAACAAAAGTCCTCTTTCAAGAAAAATGCTTTGTAAAATTATATTTGTTGAGAAACTGAAGGATTTATCCATGACCATCTGATCTACCAAACAAAGACCTTGGAGATGCAATGAATTCATCCTGACAGCACACCCATTACGGAAAAGCTATTAAAAAGTTTTACAGTATGATTAAAAGATTGTATAAACCACCAGTTGCATTGTTCCATATATGTATTTTTTGCCCTTCATCATTAAAAGTGCATCTCATTTGTAACCTACATCTAACCTACTTCTAATTTAGCAGTCTGCAGGTCTGAATGTTAACAACCTTTTATTGCATCATTTCACATTAAAGGAATTTTTTAGGGCAATTTTCAATGCAACTCAATAAAAACTTTTCAAATACTAGCTATATAGAATGAGAGGCAGAAGTGCCTCACTGTAAAGGCCCATTTTTCCTAAACATTTTATTATCTTTAGAAGTCTTTAAATGCTCCCACTGTTTTGGCTTTCAGTAGCTGCCTGATTTGCAAACACCAATACCTGACACAGTACTCATATGTCAATCATAACAGCACTAAAACCACCATTTGCTTACTTAGATTTGAGTTTTTTCCCCCTATTGACATATTTATTGCATTTGCCTTAGGCACAGCAGCAGCTGAATATCCAGCTTAGCTGCAAATCTTCATCTGTTACCCTGGGGAGAGATGGAGGGGGACAATTATGGGACAGACACCTCCACCCGCTAAACCTGGCAGAGTTTTTTTGTGCTTTGGCCAGATCAGAAGAAATTCTGCATACAAAGCCACACATCTTGTGTTTACAGCCCTACTTCACAGGAGATCCACGTTGCACTGGAGTCCCTTATTATCTTGGTTTAAATCTTTGCTTCAGCTGTGAGTATCAGCAGTAATGATTTAATGTTCTCATTTCTGTCTGCTGAAAAGGTTAACGAGCAAGCGGCCAACAATGAACTGCTGTGACACCCTGCAACGTGCACAGCCTGTGCTGTGCTTTTGAAAAGTTCTCTTTAACCAGTTATTAGTTCTAAGGCAAACTGCTGCCTCTGAAACACAAAAGCAACACAGCACTTAGCAAGGAAAAACGAGAGAACCAACTGCAATACTGCACAGAACACTAAGGGTTTTTTCAAATTATATGTTTGGTTGATAAAACGGGTACTAGGCACATCTATGGTTTGATGATCACCACATCTGACATACCTCAGATGGCTTTAAAAATATGCAAAAGCATTGAGGATTCACACCAGTAAAACCACATCAGCTAACTTGTGCCATAGGTGGGAACGGGAACACCTTCAGTTCATATCTGCTTCAATAATTTCTCATTTTGTTGTCAGTTTACTATCACATTCCTCTCACTACCCCACTCTTCTGTTTGTACCTGCTTTCCTGTGCCCATTTGAAAACAAAATCAGTATTGAGTCTCCTTAAGTTATAGCATCTACACAAAAATATAAAATCATGCAACCGTTTCAAATCTCAGTGTGCCCTCTCCTACTCATACTCCTCCAAAATCACTCTGCTTATGCTTCTTAAATACTAATACTTCTTAAATACTAGTTTTTGAAATGGAAAAAATCCAAACTCTGATTAAGACCCTCAGAATAATCCGCCTGTGTTTTCCTCCATCTCAGCTGAACTGTGCCCTGAACTCTGCATGCACCTTGACACTTCCAATTCATTTATACCACATCACTGAGCATGACCACTGAGTTATCTATGCAGCCACCAGGAGCCAAATTTTTGACCAGGCACACTGAACAGTAGGATATTAAATGAAAAGGTTCTAGTGGAAGTTACATTTAAGGAGATTAAGAGAGCAAGAGAAATCACTCAGTCATTACTCAGGGCAGGTGGGATCAATCTCATTACATACTGAGTTACAGAACATGCAGTATCTAAGCAACTCAGATAAAGAACTTAGTCTCAATATCTACACAAGTACTATATGTACCTTTTGCTTATGGGGAAGAGAGGTTTGGATAGAGAAGAAAATGGAGTAGTTCCCCAATAATTGGTTTTATTCAGCATCACAAAATGGGGAAGTGAACTCTAAGTCTGCAGGTGATACAAGCTCTTACGGGTCAGCAAAAGCCATATCAATGGGGGGAAAAAGCCAACAAGGATCTCACAAAATGAAGCAAGTTGCTAAGACAGCAGCTACACTTCAGCACAGAGCTGTGATGTAATGCATCTGGGGAAAAAATTCTGAGCAATACCTCCTTAACCAAGTAACACTTGCACTTTCCCCAGTTCCAACTGCGGGAGGAAGGCTGAGTCACTGTTTTCTCTGAAACAATCAGCTCAAACTGGAGTAGCTGGCCAAAGGCAATAAAACATTGTGTCTCATTAGGAAGGGTACTGAAAACACGGTACTTAAACATATTACTGTGCAAAACAATAAAGGATCGACACGTTGTGTCCAGTTCTGGTCTCTGCACCAGAAGGGCATAGAGGTGTCTGGAGCTGGGCAGCTGAAGTGATTGAGGGATGGAGCAGCTGCCAAGGAAGGCCAGATTACCAAATCTGGGGCCTCTCAGCAGGGAGGACATGAGGCTCAGGGTGAACATGATTACAGCACAAGTGGAGAGGGTGGAGGAAGAAGAGAGGAAAAAGAACAGAAAAAGGAAAAGCAAATCGATGCAGCACCAGCATTCAACAAATCCTGCCAGTCTGAGCAGTAGGGAGCATTTGTGGAAACTACTTGAGATTAGGTTCAAACCAGTAAGAGTGTTTTCTCCACAGCTGGCACTGAGCTCCCTGCAAGTCCTGCAGGAGAAAGGGTGGAGAGAGGTGCCACCAGCCACTGGGCCAGGCACGCAAACTCTATATAAATAACGTTTTCCGCTGCCATCGAGGCCCAGCGCTGGACTGGGCAGTCACTGGTCTCATTTAGCAGCATCTCTCATATCAGCAACACTGCGGCCAGTGATCGTCCCCCTGTGCTGGGCACTGGGGAGGCCACACCTCAAATCCTCTGCTCAGATTTGGGGCCCACATGACAAGACAGACATTGAAGGACTGGAGCATGTCCAGGGAAGGGAACAGAGCTGGGGAAGGGGCTGGAGCCCAAGGCTGATGAGGAGCTGAGGGAGCTGGGAGGGCTCAGCCTGGAGAAAAAGAGGCTCGGGGGGACCTTCTCTCTCTACAACTCCCTGACAGAAGGTTGGAGCCAGTCTCTTTCCCAAGTAACAAACAACAGGACAAGGGGAAATGGCCTCAAGTTGTGCCAGGGTAGGTTTAGATTGGGTATTAGGCAAAACTCCCTCATGGAAAAGGCAGTCAAACACTGGAAGAGGCTGCCCACAGAAGTGGCAGAGCCACCACCCCTGGAAGTGTTTAAAAGATGTGTAGATGTGGCACCTGGAGACATGGTTGAGTGGTGGCCTTGGCACTGCTGGGTTAACAGTTGGAACCAACAATCTTAAAGCTCTTTTCAAAGTAAAATCATTTTATGATTCTCATGTTCTTAAACTCCCTGTTGTGGCTCTGTGAAGTCATGAGCTGAAACATCACCTGTAAGAACACCTACTCAATCAAAAGTACTGTTCTAAGAATGTCAGCCACATTACAGGAATCTCCTTATCCTTTAATGGTTTATCAAAAAAGGAGAGGTGTTTAAACAAGCCCAGGAAACTTTAAAAAAGCACTTAAGATGTTTAAGGAGGGACATGCGTGTGCTGGCAGTGGTTCAGATCTATCAGGAGTATCTCTGGCACTATGATCTGTGATCACATAATCCTGATGGAAATATTGTGACATTTTATGAACATAACAATTCAGGCCCTCAGGCAGGCTTAGGGAAAGCTGCAGACGTATTCTATACGTGTGTAGCTACCCCCTATTTGTACTACAGAGTGCTTGTTCTTCCAAGTGATAGCTTTAGTGGATGTTTTTCTTTCAAGAAACATTGTCTTGACATTGCTTGCTATGATTGAAGCTCCCTTGTCATTTTCCGTGAAGGACTTGTGACACACAATGTGCCACCACAAGTCACCCACGCCTTCAAAAGGTGACAGGATTGTGTAGTTCCTGCACTGAAATACAAATTAGCTCTGCATATCAGTGCAGGCTGGTTTGCGCTTTAGATATGACAGGAACTTAGCACAGAGCACGAAGGTGTTCCAGAATGTAAAATAAATGTTTCCACGTACAGAAATGAATGCCAAGGGCACAACCAGGAAGGGGAGAGAATAAGGAGAAATTACCTCAGGCAAAATACTAAAAAGCTCAAAACAGAGCTGCACATCCCAGACCACAAGGTAAGAGAAAACTGCTTTCTTGGGTGTTTTTCTAGAGGGGGAGGGTAAGGTGAGGGTTTTGCTGGGGTTTTAAAACGATAACTAATTAGAAAGATATAGAGTAACAGATTAACAATATAACAAAAAAAAAAAATAAATCCAAAGTTTCTTTTTGGGATACTAGACCAGTATTTTGCAAGTTTTGGGTAGGTTTTTTGTTTAAACACAAATTCTTAGAAAGTTGGGCGAGTCATTTCCTTTCATGTTTCACCACTGTAAAATTATGCTGTTTCCATGGTTCTGGCCCACACATGAATTCCACTGTTACAGCAGTTTTTACAGGAGCTAGAATTAAAGTTTTTCTTATTTGAAATTACAGATGGGTGAAAGGAGGTTGAAGATAATCAATGCAGCCAGCACAGAGTGAGGGAAAAAAACTTAAGAGTTTTGCAGTAAAGAACATACATGAAGTAGTTTGTCAGAAGTTTAAAAAAAGATTATCCCCTTTGCACACACATTGTTCTTGCCTAAAAAAAAAAAAAGGGGGGGGGAGGGGCCCTTAACACTTCCATCCATGAAAAAAGTGACTTAGTGCCTAAGAAATAACATTTATTGCTCACAGTGGGATTCCTCCAGAGTGTTCACACTGAGTTTGACAGCAGCTGCACGAGTTTTGCTCTATACAGAAACCTGCCCCAATAAATAAAATGAAATCTATTTCTAACAAGAATACTGGGGTTTTCTTACCCCAACTGCGACACTCTGGATGGAGAAAGAGTTTGCTTCAGCTGGAGCTTGTTCTCAAAGCGAAGCACAACATCCCTTCTCAACAAATGGGTATTTACAGCCAGAGCTACAGAGGCTGAAATCAGTTCTGAAGTGACACATGACAGTTTTGGATCTTAACTATGTAAGAAATAAGAGAACTGAGGACACTCAGTGCGCTAGAAAAAGTCCAATAAATTCACCACTATATGCATGGGAACAACCCCTTTAATGTCATCTGGGTGTTTCCACAAGTCTTACACATCCCTTCCAGGGACACAGATTACACCACTTCCAACTACTGCAGTGTTTGGAGGCACAACATGCTGCAAGGTGTCATTCTGGTGGGTTTTTGTTTTGTTTTTTTTTTTAAATTAAAAGTCAAAAAAGATTTCCAAAACCGAGGTTACAAAGCCACACTGATTCAAGAACCATCTAGATCGAGTCAATTATTTGTTAAACGCCACAGCAGACACAAGGCAATGAGAATCAGCAAGGAGATAAAACCAAATTTCTATCATCACACAAGAATATACAATTCTTTGTAAGCTGAAAAGACACAGAGCCTACATCAGGGTATACATAGGAGTTTAGGGGCAACAGAAGTAAAGACAACAAATCAGAAAAGGGCAGAAGAGTCATTACAGAGCAATACCTTATGTATTCACCTAAATTGACAGAACTATTTTTTCTGAATATGTTGCGTGTTAGCAGTAGTTGCGTTAGGCTGGTTCCCTCCCCATACCACAAGGCTGATGCACCAGCAGAAAGAGGGAAAAAACTTTTCCCTAGCTTCTCCTCTGCTTTCTCTGTCTCCTTTTATAAAGTTTTCCATATGGAAAATAGACAGAGTAGTTTGTCAGAAGTTTAAAAAAAGATTATCACCTTTGCACACACATTGTTCTTGCCTAANAGCTTCTCCTCTGCTTTCTCTGTCTCCTTTTATAAAGTTTTCCATATGGAAAATAGACAGAGAATGAATTAAGACAGCAAAAAAAAGACGACAAGTAAGGCAGGGAGGAACCACAGGCAGAATTAAAAAAAAAAGTCAGGAAAAGAAAAATACACACATACATCAGGACAAAGAAACCTAAAGAGATGACTGACAAAACTAGATTATGAAGGTAAAGAGGGGGTGATGGGGGAACAAGAGTGCAGACAGAAGAACTGCAGCACACAACATGAGACGGGCTTTCTTCTCCTAATTGGTTCTGTCATGTCGCCGTCGGAGAGCGACTCAAAAGACGGCGGCGCTGGTGAAACAGGAAACCCCCCCAACACGTCTGTTCTCTGCAAGAACCTGATCAAACAGGAGACCCAGTTGGTTTGACAGAACACAACACACGTGCAGCTTCCACATCCCGTTGGCTGCACCTCCCCAGCTCGGCCATTACTCATCTCGGCAAACGGAGCAAGGCAAAGAGTTTGTTTCCAATTCGGCACCACGCGAAGTCAAGCGTGTATGATTAATGGATTCTCATTTCCCCAAACCCACTGAAAATTTTCAGCTTGGCATCATTAAGATTCTATCAGCCCTGAATTGCAACTTAAGATAGTATTTTTCGCCTTAATCTGCTGCTCTATTTAATCAATTTAATGCACAGTAAAAACTTAATTTGACAAAATTGAAAGCATTATTTCTCCCTGCCTCTGGCATGAAACAGATTAAGACCACCAGAAATACTTGCGGAAAGATTTAAGATTCATTACGTCTTGGGTGGCAGATAAATATTAGATATGCTATAAACTCTAAGTCTAAAAGCTGTGGGTTTTTAGTTAATGCTGCAATTACCCCCCAGCAGTTAACCCAAGTCACGCTTCCTACACGAGCCACGACAGTGATTTTTGAAGCCAGATCTCCCAAAACACTATTTTGTACAATGCTGACAAACTCCACAGACAGTAGGGAGCAGGAACAAGGACAGCAAAGGCAACTTCTCATTTACATACACTTCACACCTGCTGTGTAGGTTCCTTGCCAAACTCAGGTTGGATAAAGGCACAGGTCAGAACAGAACACGTTCTAAGTCCAGGATGAAGTAACAAACACCTTACACCCCTGCCCAAAATTCAATTTAAACTAGTTAAATTATCCACAGAAGGTGGAAAGACAGTGACAGAAAGCTGCCACATAAATATGTTTGGAAGTCTCTACAGACAGTCTGAAGCTCCAAGATAACTCAAGTTACAGCGGACACATCCACAGTTCAGCCCCACAGCTGGGGGCACCCAAATGGTCCCGGGGCTGGGGTTGAAGCTGATTCTCCAAGAAGCAGCTCCTCTCATCCCAGGGCCAGGGCTACAGCACAACGGCACTACTTGTACTGTGAATGGAACACTTCTGCCTTCAGGGCTGTCAAACCAATTTTCCTCATAGATAACTAACAAGCCAATTTAAAGGGCAGCGGCAGGGAGAAGAATCCTGACAGCGTGCTGCTCACAAAGCACACTCATTACTTTCTTAGCTAAGAATCACTAAGTCCCTTAGAAACTCTGACTCGCCTTGTAAGTATTTAAGTAGAGTATTACAAGTTTATTTGAAATGGATTTTAAAGCTATTATAATTTTGTACCTAGCCATGACTTCTTAGAAAAGAAAAATCAAATACAAAATGCATCTACTGTTAAAACAGTCTGAAATTTACTGTTCCTGCTGATGTTAAGAAACAGTGTTGCTTCACTTGAAAAGCACAAATATTTCAGTAACAGCTCTCTCCATTTATGTCAAGGGATTACATAGTGTATACACTTGTACAATTACATCTTACTTCAGCTTACTTTGTTGATATATAAAATGCAATACTAATGGTGAATACCTACCCTGCTGATGTATAACAATTCCTTATCAGCAAACCAAGCTCGCTGGAGCATAAAGGAAATCATGATGCAGTCCTTTAAGAATAAACAGAAGAGAGCCACAAATATCCTAATTACATAAGCGTATTTGGTACAATCCTGTGTAGGCTGGACTCAGTGCACAAATATTTTCCGCACAAAGATAAGAATTCAAGACCACAAAGAAGTGTACAGTATAAATGTGGCTTCTGCCTCAGCAATGAGCACTGGCAGGCAGAAAAACGTAAATCTTTTGTACTGCAACATAATCTGTAAGAAAGGACAGCAACAGCAGTAAGGCCTAAACCAAGGAAAACATTGTTAAGCTTTTAAAATTCTTCACTGATACTGTAGTTTATTCCTTTCCCCACCATTTCACAAGAATGACAAAACACCAGCTCACCTCTTTTGTTATTTCAAATAAGGATATATTATTTGAGGATTATTCTCTAAAAGGCTTTTCCATTTCTGATCATTCATTCATCATGGAAGCATGGAAGATGAGCAAAAATAAACCTCTCCAGCTTTCTCTGCTTTTGATCCAACTTGGAGAGAGTCAGATGCCACTGAATCCCACCAGAGTGAGAACAAAGAACTGAACTTGGTCACAATGATGATCCAGAGCTGAACTGACAGCTGTTTCACGCACTTCCAACCTCAGTAACATGAAGAAGGTGAACGTTTGTTAATTACTCTATGATCTAGTTTTCAATTTATCATGTATGAAGTGTCAGGTACCCCAAGCACACTAAATTATTTAGCATACATTGTAACTGTATCTTCTGTCTCACATAATGTGCAGAACAAATATGCAACGCTTCCTAAAAATTTTAAATTAAAATATTGAAAAAACATTGAGTTCATCAAGGTCCCCAGTTCCCCAATCTTCCCTCTCCAAATTGCTCCTGAACATATCATAAGACTCATCCTGAAAAATATCATGAGTTCAAGCTTGAGGCATAAATGAGAAAGAAAATGGTCCAAATTAAAAATCTTATTCAAATTTCCAATAATTATTAAAGAGACTCATTTTCAAGCCCTTCAAGATCTAATCAGGTTCAGAGTGGACGTGAACCTAAATTTGCTTCAATACACTGAAGTAATTCTGGCACAAATTCAGGCAGGTACTGCACAAGGATGCTGGTATTTCAGGAACTTCTGAACACATCTTTTTTCACTGATATGAAGAAAGAGATCAAATTAGAGAACAGCAGTGTGTACTTATGCCAGCGTCAGCTCTGGTACAGTTAATATTTATTTCGACATCCTGCAAACTAAGCATCTGTGACAGTACAAAGGAATTTCAGGCTGCATATGCAAACAACTCATCAGAGAACTGGAGTTTGAATAATTTCTACTTGTATTTGTCTGCTGCAGCCCCACAGAAGAAGAAATGCATGAGTTCTTAATAACAGGACACTGAAAGCTCAGAGGAAACCACAGGAAGCTCAAAGGACCAAAAAGAATTCTTTTCAACTGAAGTGACAGGCATGTTACCTCTGGTGCCACAACAATGCAATTTAACTAAATCCGTTTATGTCCTTTTTCCCCAATTCCTGAATCACAGAGTAACAAAAGTCATGAGGCCCAAAGGAAACCTATGAAGTGTGCCTCCATAGCCAAGAGAAAAACCACAGAAATCTGCTAGAAGAGTTTGGGGTAAACTGGGCAACTCTGACCTCCGAACTCCTCAGGTCCCTGGAGCAGCCTGGCTGAATTAGATCTGTCAGATGCCTAAAGCATTCCCCAGTAACCCAGCAAGGCTGGAATCACAGAATGGTTTGGGCTGGAAGGGACCTTTAAAGGTCACCTAAGTTCCAACCCACCCTCCACAGGCAGGGACACCTTCCCCTAGACCAGGCTGCTCCAAGGCCCATCCAACCTGGCCCTGAACACTTCCAGGGATGGGGCATCCACAGCTTCTCTGAGCAACCTCTGCCAGTGCCTCACCACCAACACAATTCTGCCTTCTTAAAATATTAAGATACTTCAACGCATTGTTATGAAATGCCACACTTAAGTTTAAAATTGAGAAACTTCTCTGAATAGATTAATAAAGCATTAGTTACTACATGTCCTTATATTCAACACCATGGCAGTGTTCAGGACACCCTTGAGCAAGTGGAAGGCACCACCAGCATCACTGTGGCCCTTTATCCCAAAGCCAGCACAGCTCATGAAACTCACCTGACTCCCCAACCCCCCTCCTTCAGTGCTCTGGATGATTCAAAGTTCCAAGTGTCCCAAGTCTGGGGGACATCCAAGGGGAAATCACAGAATCATCTAGGTTGGAAAAGACCTCTGAGATCATCAGTTGCAGAGGTCTTTTCCAACCTAAATGATTCCATGATCCTGAGTGTGAATGCTGCTGTCGGCAGCTTGAAATCAGCAGCTCCGTTCAGCTGTGGTTTGAAGCTTCTGCCTCTGTGCAGAGTTTGGTAGGAACCAGCTCATGGCCAAAAAAAATACGAGGGAAAGGATAATAGAGAGATGGCAAGCAGCACAAGCCTCGTTACTCAGGAAACCAAGGTAACAGATGATATTGTCATTAATAACACAACCACAGAGAGAGGCAAAGTGGGATGTCAGGGGTGGTGACCTGCAGCGGTGTCATCCTGTCCAAGGGAGTTTCTGTGCAAAGAACAAGGGCATCATCTGGTCCAAACTACCTCTGACAGAGAAGAGACACTAAAAGGTTTAACCCAGTGATGCATGACTACAGTGTACC
The DNA here is from genome assembly GCA_013389985.1 of Dryoscopus gambensis. Lineage (NCBI taxonomy): Eukaryota > Metazoa > Chordata > Aves > Passeriformes > Malaconotidae > Dryoscopus > Dryoscopus gambensis. The sequence continues at coordinate 140,403 of WEIT01025849.1, read as the reverse complement.
AGCTAAAACTCATTTAGTTCACATCAGAAAAAGCAAAACCAAAAAGGATTTTAGGTATTTCCTACACAGACATTTCTAATGAAGACATTGTCGCATCTGTCTGTAGACATTAGACAACATCAACAGGTTTGGCAATACCTACAGCTCTAAAATTTAAAGTCTACAAATTAATGAGACACTGTTCCAAAAATCACAAAGTGCAGCTTTGAGGTTGGGCAGTGATTTTGCCACGACTCAACCCAAAAGCTCTTGCCAAAGCACTTGAACGCAAAAACGGCTGAGTTTCACCTTTCTGAAGTGCCCTACATCCAGAATGTCAATTTCCGAAAAGTTTGGCTTTTGAACAAGTTAATATTAATATTATAAAGTTCCAACTCCTCCATATCTTCCTCAAAGTACACAAATACCAAGATACACCGAGAAACAAAGGACTGACTTTATTCTTCCAGGACTTTAGGTTCCACAGGATTTGAATCCCCATTGTCTCCTTGGCCTCTATTCCAAACCCTAAAACTATGGTCATTCAAAATGCAATTATGTTGGGTTTTGCAGTGGGGATAAGTAAATACAGACTTTGTCCCACAAAACAGTTTCAGAGACGCTCCCTTCCATACAGATCATGAATGGACACCTTTGTCTCCTTATAAACTGCTGCTGGATGGAGCTGTATCTATTGTCCTCTGGCCAACTGTAACATTACTAAGAACCAAATGAACACACATCCAAATACTTTTAAGTAACATAAAGTATTAAAAACAACTCATATGGCCTCAGACAGCAGCCGCAAAAATTTATTTTTAGGGACAAAATCCTCTCATTCAAGAAAAACATGACAGATGATTAAATTTATTTAATTCCTGTGTATTAAGTTGTGAGAATAAGTGAGCGGAAACCTATATTGGGAACATTCCTGGACGGGATTTGCAGCCCTGATTAATGCCTAAATACTGACATTTGTGACTGAAAGCTCCAGAAAAATTGAGGTCTTTTGGGGTCTTTGGGAAACTGAATGACATGAGTTGGACAGTGTCAATGGTAAGAGCATGCAATTTGCAAATATTTTACATGCAAATAAAATTACTTTTTTATTAGAAAACTTGCCAGCAGTATCTTGTTTGTTATTTTGTTCTATCCTTATTTTCTCTTCACATTTACAGGCATTTCAAAGAACAAATTGCACAAGAAATCTAGTTAATCTTAAGTTTGTGAAACTGGTTAAATACACGAACCACGTGTGTAAAACGTACAGTAATTTGTAATTCAGATGCCTTGGTCTCAGAACCTCCATGTGTTAGTTTGGAGTTGGAGATCAATTAACCACAACTCAGAAGTGCTTTGAAGCTCAAAGCAATGCACAAATCAATATTTAATTTGCAGTCAGTGTAGGAGTTAAAAATTTATCAGAAGCTATGTACAAAGTATATATTATAAGCCACAAAATGCAATAAATACCAACATGCACTACCAACAGCCTCAGCAATTACAGATGAATATTTCAATATAATTTCTTTTAAAGCCTCCCGATTTTAACAAAAATTTGTGAACAACCACCCCATTTAAGTTACAAATGGTTCACATGTATCATTATTTACATCATCCAAGCCCGTATTTTTCCTGTATATTTCTCTTTTTACCACAAGGAATATCGTAGGACTGGAGAGGTTTTCTTGTCCTTGGGCAGTTCACATGCCCGACTCCGTCCCTGCTTCAAATTTCTGCATTCTTCAGAAATTTGAGATACAGGAGGCAAATCAAGACATGTCCTTGCTTCAAAACTCATTTTAGGCAATTTTAATGATACAAGCGAACTGTAAAAATAAGAAGATGCAAAGTTACCAGGATTTCCTGAACAGACTGTGTGCGACCTCAATTAGTCACCAGATCAGCTACACAGAAACATGGATGCTTGAAGACATGAAAACAAGGATTAACTGAATTGGGCCAATTTGCAGAAATGCTCATTGCTGCCACTTAACAGGCCTGAGAAAAATAATAATTCTATCATCCCAAAAGCAACCAGCCTTTTGTTCAGTTTCTGTAATCTTCTAGAATTAACCAGAAAAATTTTAGACCTGAGGCCAAACTTTGTGTCCTTCCTACAAACTGCGTTTCGAATGTCCACAGGTTCACGCTAATTTATCTTGAAAAATTATTTCAAAAACAGGAAAAAAGAGGAACATACTAAAGCAACGATTTAAACTCCATCTAGCTCACCTAAAAACCACAGAAATTAGGGGTTTTTTCTGACAAAAATATTTCACAGTTCAGATGCAAATTGAGGGATGAAATGTTTTCTTTAAAAATATAAACCAGGTGAGGAATGTGAATGAAGTGACTTTGTAGATCCATTCAGTTGAGTGCAACACTATTTCCGCACCTCGGTGCTTCCCCACCTTGCCCACTAAAAATTAGGGAATGCAGAACTTTCATCAGAAAAGCGTTTGATGCCAAGAGAAAAATTAACTCTGTATTAATATTTCAGCTACTTTTTCAATCTGTGATGCTCCCCTGAATATAACAATCACAAATTTTCTTTGATTTTTTAGTGGGAGTTTTAGTCAGAAAAGCTAAACCGACATCTTCTGACCCCTATTTCTCACATTGCTGGTATGTAGATAATGCAGGGATGGCAGCAGCAGTCTGTGCAGGTTTCTCTGGACATATCAGGATATTAAGCAAAGTAATTTACTCTTTCCCTTATGTCCTTCTTTCTCCTTTATGGGGGGAAAGCTGCATTAGGTTATGTCTTCAAAGCTAAGTGTTTATCATCAAAAGTAACACCAAACCCACTAATTCCTTGTATTAATATCAGGATACAGTAATTTTTATGTCACTCTAACTCTGGATTTATTATGGAGTTTTTAGTTAACCCTTCCCTTCAAAAAGCTGAGGAGTAGCTGGTGAAAGTTTCACACCACATATGTTTATACACATATACACCCCCCCAAAGAAAATCTTCCAGGTAGCTTTGGCTTGGCTTCTCTTCAGACCTTATCAAGAGGAAAATGCTGAACTGAAGCCCAGATTTCACCACCAACACCAAATGTTCTATTCTTCATTGACTACTTACAGATCTCCTGGAGAAAGTGGGCCTCAAATTAAAAACAGTCACCAAAAAAACTGCCTCCCTCCCAAAAAAGACACGGAAATCACTGTTCAATGACCACCTTCATTTAGGGTCGCTCCTGTTTAGGATTTAGCATAGAGTACAAGCACAAGGCTGAAACTGGATACAAATACATCCAACGCCTAGGAAATTTTTTTAAGGTATCAAAGAAGGATTCATACAGAGCCCCTAACACCACAGAACAAGGAGGTGCAAATTAACATCCTGCTTGCTTGGCATGTCTTCCGAACCAAAAATAATTATGCAGAAGCTTCTAAGGTAAATTATTCACCATTTTAAGAATCCAGTGCAAATTTATACATAGAGGGATTTATAAGAGTCAGCATCAGTCACATAAAAGGCATAGGAATACAGCCTGAATTGTTCTGTTTAAAATAACTAGGATACAATACAGTTTAGACTACCAGGAATACTATTACTAGCAAAACAACACAAAAAGACTTTCAGAAACAGAAGGAAGTATAATACTCATGTATTTTTACTATTAGAAAAAGCCTACCACTCCTTTTGGATGTTGCTCTTAACAGAGCTCATTTAGAATAAAGGAATAGGCTGAAGGAAGAACTCCATGATTACAGCGTCCCAATTCCTTCAGACCTCAAAACTTTCTATAATTCTGCCAACCTTTTACCACCCTATCCTGAAAGTTCAGCTGAGTAGACTGATCCTGAAAGAGGGAAATGACAACACAGCCACCTGCTTACAATACATACAAAAATAACCCAGAATGCCA
>WEIT01025849.1:115127-130766 GCA_013389985.1 Dryoscopus gambensis | reverse complement strand
ACATTCACCCTGGGAAAGGGGGGTCAAAAGGAATCAAAAAATAGGCAGAGCAGAAATAAATTCCTATAATACAAAGAATACTGCGGCTGTAACTTCTCTACTCCTGCTTTCAGCTAAACTTCCTCAGATTAGGCCAAGCGCCCCTACAGCAAAGACTTTGCTTTATTAAGACCTGTTTTTTCTGTATTACAGAAAAGCAGAACATGAGAATAGAGAATTATTAGCATTTTGCTCCAAAAGGCAGTACAAGGGACTGGTCAGACAATTTGCAGCCAAGGGACTTTGGTAAGTGAGAAAACACCTTACAAACTCCTCCCATGCACCATAAATTAACTGCTGCACAGGTCTGCCCACCTCTGCACCCTCAGGCTGAATGCAAGGACCATGAACAGGCTGTCAGAGAAACGCCAGTTCCAGGAGGCTCAGGGAAAAAAGCAAACCAAGAAATTCTGTTTTTAACACCCACTGTTTACCAATCAGGATTTTCAACAATAATTACAAGGAAAGAACAACAACAACGACAACACCTCATCTTGACCTGCTTTACCCAGAATAAAACTCTGTGTGAAATGGAAATCATTAGCTGTTGTACATACCCTAAGTAGACTTTCCAGCTCTCAGCAGCAGGTGCTCAATTCAGGATGAAACATGAAATCTGAAACAAACATTTAGAATTCGTTAGGATATTTTCTTCACTAATGTCAAAGCAGTCAAACATCCAAAAAACTTAATAATTAACTGATAGTCTTGTTCTGAAGACAACATAACCTCCCTAAGGAACAAGCTGCAGTACATATCCTATTTTAAAAGTGCAGATTATTTAGCTGGAAGTCCTTAGGAAAAGAACAAACAAAAAAACCCATCCTAAAACAAAACACAGAAGAAGTTTGTAGAAGAAGAAGCCAGGAACTTATACCTGAACTCAAAACAGACACCTTACAAAGCAAGTTGCCTGAAATCCTGTTGGTCCCACGAAAGCAAACTAAAAATTTCTCAAGTTATATGGATTCGTTATTTTGAAGAAGGAGGAGGGTTAAAGGATTCTGAAATGAACCTTTATCACTGCTAATATAAATTTAATGGCAAAAACAAGTGCTGAAAACCCTGATGAGTGATTCAAAACATTAGCAGCATCCAGATCTAGAATTAGAAAGTGCTTCCCTGGAAAATAAAAAGTGTGTGGGAGGAACTAGTGAAAAGCATTTATTTCCTCAGGGTATGTGCATCACAGGGCAGCCGAGCCAGTTCTCAGCTGAAGTAACAGATGTATGCAGATATTGCTCAATACACACGTAACACACAGCAAGTTGTGGGTTTGTTTCTTAAAGAAAACAATTGATCTAAAAGAAATCCAGAGCCAAGTAATGTAGAGAGTTGAGTTTACTGCTTCGCTAGTTTTTTTTCTTCTTTCCCTTTCAAACAAATATATACTATAGGGAAAAAGGCAGTACCAGTAGAAAGCCCAAGCTGATATATTCTGCACTGAAAATTAGATTCCTAAGAACTGTTTCCCAAACTTTATTCATCTTAGATACTTAAATTTCCACACACATAAAGGCCACCAAAAGATTTCCACAAAAGAATCTCATGAGATAAAGTAACATAAGAAGTTCAAATTATCTCTGCACAGCTTCTTTAAAGTTTTCATCTAAGCTGTAATAAACTGGGGGTGGAAGAAAAGTAAAATACTTTAATTTCAACATGAAAACCAGAAGAAGAGCCACCAACATTTACCTGAAACACACGTCCACACCATGGAGAAAAAAAATCAGCAGGAACTTGAGCTGCTTTTGTGGTGCTACCCAAGATGAGTGGCACTGCCTCCAAATACTGATTTTATGGTGAACACAGAATCTGCTAAGTCAGGCTGTCCCACCACCTCTGCCAGACTGAGTGGCAAACGACAGCTTTCCCCAGAATTATGCCTGCTTTGAACGTTTTTATGCAATTAGTCATGATTTGGGACAATTCGTAAAAACATCGATGATTAACACAATGGGAATGATATCATAGCAAGTCCTTTATGAAAAGGCAAATTGCTCATTAGACTGTTGCTCACACTGAGAAACCCGTGCACTTATTGATTTAAGTAAAGATGTTTTCTGATAAGGCAAACACTACTTTTAATTTCCAAGGCCAGTAGTAATGACCTTTCCCTACTCTGGGAAGTTACATCAGTAGCACCCTTAAAACATTTGTTAAAATACTTGCCTGTGTAATAGCGTGGGACACACATGCAGCATCAAAAAAGCACCAAATACTAGAAAAATATTATTTTAATTGCTGAGGCATCAATAATGCAAACACTTCCAGGCATGTTAAATTTTCCACACAAGTTCTCCCAATTTTCAATAGAACCACCCATGTGTGTAAAATTCAGTGTACAAATGCATGGCACTGTGATTTGATTTGATGGTGGAAGGCAGCCCCAGAGGACAGATAAAGGGCCTCTCGTTTGCTCATTAGCTCCTACAAGTAAGGCAGGCAGGACAATCCAAACTCTGATTATTTCTTCTCCCTTACATCTCCAGGCACACCTTCCCAGTATTTGTTTTCATAGGTTACTTACTGATTTACTTCATTCATCAGTTACTTAGGAAGCAAGTGGTGACAAGAACTCTCCTATGCTAAACCCAAGTCCAACCAGTTGCAACACTTCTTAAAGCACCAATTAGTCTCCTTCTAATAGGGATAAATGCTGAAAGCCTCTAAAGTAGTCAAAAGGAGATTAAATGTAAAAAATGGTTTGGGTTGAAGATTTGTGCTTTTATTTCAACTTTTTGTAAAAAAATTTTAAAAGTTTACGTATCTTACAAAATGCTTTCTTTAAAGTAAAAAAATCAAACAAGTACATCTGCTCAGGGGAAAAAATTAGAGGGGAGGAGGATTTTTCATATCTTTTGAAATTTCTCTACCTTTTTCCACAAGGAAAAGGTTTTCACTAAAGCAACAATATTTAAATGTTAAATTTAATACTGTTTTGTGGTGGAAAATTATTCCTTTTTAGAGTTTTCCCAACCAGCTGCAAGTCACCCACTTGATCCAGTTTTGCCTCCTTATTTTTTTTACTCCGTTTTATCTATCACTGTAATACCTTATTCTCCTCTTAAAATCAATGCCGAATCCTACCTGTTTGTAATTAAAAAATAACTTACTTGTAGATCTAAACATCCACATACAAAGCCGGAAAGTTTAAGTTTTGTCCTCCAGGATCATTCTATGCCCTTTCCAATTTGACTCCTTCTCCAAGCACACCACTATGCAATTAGACAATTACTAGCATCCAGGAGTAAAAAATCTTAATTTATCTTCTAGGCATGGAGCTCCTTCCTCAGCTTCCTCATGTTTCCAGCGAACTTTAAAGTTCTTTGATCATACTCTTCAAGAAAATTTGTCCTCTTCACTCTTTTCACACCCAAATATCTCTCCTTCAATGCTTTCCCAGATTCTCCACTCCATTTCAACACAGCCATGACCTCAATCTCCACAAAGCCAAAGATGGACCACTGAATACCAATATTATTTGTTTCACTTCCCTCTCCTAACCCTGATCCACAGCAACAAAGAAAATAAACAGTTTTACGCAATGCAATGTTTTTATCCTTACAAAGCATTTAATCTGGTCTCGGGTGATGCCCCTTTGGCTCTGCTGTGAGGCAAAGGAAATCTCCACAAAGATCACAGCAGACAGGAAAGACTTGAAGAGCTCTGTCAGCGCAGGGAAAGAACAAGAACAGCAACTGCTGGCCACAAGTAGCATCTTCTCCAGCAGAGATGAGACAATTATAGCCAAGTTATCTGCAATGTTATTATTCCTGTAGCTGTACTCTCCTGTATCTTGCACAAACAACTGAATCAAGTGAACTTTGGCAGTCACTGAGCAACCACAAACAAATTTCCATTAGGGAACTGTACACTGTTCATAGGGAATTATTCGCCAGCCACTTGTTTTAAGGAAGCAGAAAGGATCTAAGCTTTAATTTTTTAACAAGATAGAAGTGAAGCATTCCATAGGTGTTCTGAAAAAATACAGTCTGGATGAACATCTATATTTAGGACACAAAAAAAGGGGATGAAGCTGCATCAGGGGGAATTCAGACTGGACATTCAGGAAAGGTTCCTCACAGGGAGGGTGGTCAGTCACTGAACAGGCTCCCAAGGAAGCAGTCATGGCACCAAGCCTTAGATGGACCCAATGACCCTTCTGGGTCCCTTCCAGCTTGTACATACACAGAACCATAGAATATCTCACCACTCCCCTACACCTCAAGCAGTGAGGGCAGCAGACCTGCCTGGAGCACTTTCAGCAGCAGCACCAGAAACACACCCGTGCAAAAGAATAATTACAGCACAGCCCTGAGTACAATCTATTAACAAATGACCACTGGCCTTCAGGAGAAGGCCCAGAACAGTCAGGGCAGTTACTGAACTCTAGACCGACTCAAAAGCAGGGTTAGCACAGACAATGCTGGGAGGATTTAATAGTCTTGTTTCAGTGCTTGGCACACAAGAACTAATTTCGTCTTGCCATTGCTTAGTGGCTTGGCCACCAGAACAACATAGTCCATAAAGCAGAACCTGGACACCTCACTGGGCCCAAACACAGAGCCTAAGCACAGCACCCCAAAAGACAGCCCCCTATGGCCACTGCCAGCTGCACCACCACTACTTCTGCAGAAACTTTTAACTAGATTGCTATGGCTCAATTGTGGGAAGAAGTGCAAACTTCAGTAAGATCTCAGTTCCATATCCAACTAAAAACACACACACACAAAAAAAATAAGGAGGCCATGCCTACTATCACTCCCTATTCACCTGAGCCATCAGATAAAATCAACCAAAAAGACAAATCTTTAGCAACACAGAACACAAGTTCAACATAACACTTCAAACTGCTGTAACACAGACTGAGTCCAAAAAACTATCACATTTCAAGCGACAGCTGTGCATTAAGTACTCACATTATATGCACATGGGCACCACTCTCCCCCTCCCCACTTCGTTTTGACTGTGCTCCAAATCCTTTCTCTAACTCGCCACTTTCATCTTGCCTTTCCAAAGCTGATCTTGACCCAGCTACCCACAAGGTCTTGCCTTGTTTTTCTACTTCTATCAACTTCAAGAGTAAGGTATTAAAGGAAATGTGTTTTATGTATATTTATTTTCACAACTTGTGCAGTCCTCACCCTTCTTGTACTTTCACTCTATGATCTCTTTCTCGGTATAATATGACCAATGTTGCTACTCCCACTTGAGAATACTGGGGCTCAGTATCCATTTCAACAGAGGTAACAAAGGCTTTTGAAAGAGAGAACTTCAATGCAATCCCCATTTAACACCAAAAAGCCACACAGATAAATACACTATAGAACTCCAAAATCTGTTTCCTAGGAAAGGAAGCTCTGTTCAATACTCTCTTCAGATTGTGAAACCAAGTTTAAAGGTTTTGCTTGCCTTTAAGAGAAGAAAAAGCTGATTCAGTCGTAACAGGAAGCCAACACTGCACACTACCATCTTGAAGAATTCCCTCTCCTCTCCTGATGAAAGGGGAGCAAGGCCCAGCACTGGCTGCCGGAAGCCCTGGAGCAGCGTGAGACGAGCAGCGCTGCTGTCACACAAAGAAACCCCCCCTGCACTGAGCTGAATGAGCAGGGGCTGGGAGCCTGTGACACAACTAAACTTTCGCTTCATTTAAATCCCCATCCCAGGATTAACCATGTGTGCTGCACACCAGCTTCTTCTAGAGGGGCCTAATCTTCTGAAAAAATTCACTTGGTTGTTTAATAAATTCATGTAGGTAGCAAATTTTCCGAGTACCAAAGCTCAATTTCTTATACAAATGAAATACTGTCAGGAACTCCAGGCAGGAAATGGAACAGAAGTGAATTCAGTCTTGCATCCCACTCCTCCTTCTGACTCCATTCTTTGACTAAGTTTTACAGAGGTTCTGACTGATTTTTTTTGTCCATCCACAACCCAAAAAATAGACGTATTAAACTCAATCTAATATTCACAAAGTGTTCAAGAAGAGACCAAGTCAGAATATTCCCCCAGAGAACCACATCCCATGTACTTTTTTCCACTATTTCTGTTACAAACTTCAATCCTCAAACTGTACCACCAAAATACATGGGCAAAATAAAAATAGTATTATTCTCTTATGGAAATAGATTGATTTTTCCTGATAACCACTGATTAATATGTGCAAAACAACTTCTGTACATATGCACTAAAGAGCACAGTAACTGCAATCCTCCTTGGAGGAGATCCCCGCCAGCCACCAGTCGAAATCCCACAATTTATAAAGGCAATCCTAAACAAGAAAACCATGTAAATCTGAAATTATGAGATTTTCCTGATAATGAAGAGTTGGTACCTAGTCTGACTAGGTGTTTTTAGAACTGATTAAACAGGTTATAATGAAGATGACAAGAAAAAGGCTTCCCTCTACTTCCACACCAATTGAGGGGTTCTTAAATGACTTTTATTTCCCCAGACCACAGCAGTTTACACAAATTCACACAGATTGCACAGACAAACACTCTTAGCTTCACCTTTTAGCCCAAAGGCACCATGAAAACTGAGATGCAGCACTGAAGTGTTAATTTCAACAGCTTCTGCCTCTAATTTTTAACATAGTGATTAAAAAGCTACCAGATCCATGCATTTACTTTATCCTAAGGATCATCCCAAATGCAGGCTGCTCCATTAATCCCAGCTTTCAGCAGCAGCTGTACCAGCTACAGCCAGCCATGATTACCACATTTTGTCTTCACAGACATTTCCACTAAAGATTACTTAATTCTGCTTCCCAATCTCAATAGTAACTTGTTCCTTCCATGGCAAAATGCTGAGTAACATTCTGACTTGCTTTAAACAAATAATGTGAGTTATGATTGAGACAAAGCCTAGTGGTAAAACATCAAATACAAATTATCATACTGAAGAGTGAAAGACTGACAGAAAAACAAAGGAAAGACTCAAGAGAAGTTCGTATTATTCTGAAAACAAAGCTCATCTTACTAATGGATAATAATATATTTAATTAATTAAAGGGCAATACTAAAAGAAATAAGAGAAGTCATCCTAAGGCCACTCTATCAACTTGTTTGTACAATTTAAAAGTCTCACCTGTTTTACTCCTTGAAATTGGATAAAACAGCAACTAAACTAAATGTTGTAATATCAGTAACCAGTTTATAATTCTGTTTTCCAAGCCATATCTAGGTAACATCTGCATCTGTAGAAGAACATGACAATTTCATTTATAGGAAAGGTCTTCCCCCCATAACCTTTCCAGCCCTCCACAAAGCAAACACAACCTGCTTTGCCTGCAACAGATTCACATCAAAGCTGCCCAGTCTTGGGCAATCACAGAGATAACAGAGAGCACTTGAGCTCAGGGAGAACTCTCAGCTGCTGGGGTTACTGTCAGCCACCTTTTGATTATCACCATAATCCTGCACGTAACAACCCCTCATTCTTTACCTGTTCTCATCACTAAAATCAGTGCTGGACAGGATTCAAGAGGTCACCTTGGCAAGCTGCCACTCCTGAGGTAGGAATGAACACCATTCCCTCCTGACTGATGTCTAATTTGTTCTTCAAGACTGTCAGGGATGAATCCCTTCCCTCGTCTATTCCAATGGTTTGTTTTTCTTGGAATTAGAAGTCTTCCTCCCCAAGAAGCAGCCCAAGTCTTTGGTCCTCTTATTTAAGTCAACTAATTCTCATTTTAGTCCCTGTAATCCTTTATCATCTTCATCTTCACAGAGGCCTAACACATGGGAATAACTTAACTTCTTATCTCTTTGTAGTCTTAACATTTTAATTTGTTCAGTTCTTGGATGTCATATTCCCAGGCATCTGCTACTAAAAGCATCCAAAAGAGGAAAACCCTTTCTTGATGTCCAGTGCCCAAAACTGAACACAAAAACCTAACTAAATCCTACCACTGCCGAATCCAGCAGAAAAATTATTTACCCCCCCGCTACACCACAGCAGAGCATTTCTTTACCTGCCCCAGGAGAACAAGGTTAATCATAAACTGAGCACCCATCAATTAATAACCTGCACTCCCCAGTTCACTCAGCTCTTGTAGCATTTTAAAAGCATATTTTGAGCAGAATATTTGAACAACGAAATTCAAAATGCACTGAACACAGAATAGGAACAGAGGCTGTAGAGCCGAACGAGTGCAGAAAACAGCCGGCTTTGTGATTTATACAAACTGAAGTGGAAATGACAAGATAATTAATAAACTAACTGAAATCTAGAAGCCTCTAGGATATAGTGCTTAAGCCTGAAATAGAAAATGAGAGCTGATAAAAATTCAGAATTACTTCTTTAGCCATTAATTAACAGTGTTCCCATAATGGAGCTGTTAGCACCAGAGTAAGAACTGAAACTGTAATTTGTAACATTTGCAAAAAGCTTCACTGAGAGCGAGAGACCAACACATGTCAGCAGTCTGTGAAGGTTTCCTGGGTCAAAGTTGGCAATGGAAATCAAGTTAAAAATGAAACAACATTAAATAGTTTTTGATACAATTAAAAATGGAACTCAAGAGATTAAAACTCTCCAACTCTGGCTCATTAATTGGGAGGTACAATTCTATGCACATACTATCTATCAGCCCTTTTCCGGCCATACCTGTAAAACAAAATGTATTTTATTTAGCAAATGCAGCTCTGAGTCAGGTATGAGGAGGGGTAACGAGCACACTGACAAACATGAATTAACTGCAATGGCCATGCCAAGGTCCATTCCAAGCTGTAAAATGGCACCTTAAATTAACGACTTGGATCCAACATCACGGTTTCTGCTACTCCTTGTGACAGGCACTTCAAGCTCTCCACAGGAAGCACCTCTGAACTGAGGTGTTTTTGAGCCAGGGTTCACTGTCCTTATATTAAAGGGAAACAAACAACAGCACAGCAGCTGAATTAGTTCTGCCATTGAAAGGAAAAGAAGCCACAGGAGGAGAAACAAAATTCATATCAACTTCTGGTACTGTGGCCATGTCAGTGGTTCCCACCTCTCTGCACCACCAGTTGACAAAAGCAGCATGAAGGGATGAAGGGTCCTAGATGGTGGCAAAAATACAAGAACACCTCCATACCAAGTTGTGGAACTTGGTGGGGGAAAAGGCTGAAGAAAGAAGGGATACGACTTATACAAAATTAAGTATGAAGTTCACCTCTTTACGAAAAGTTAGTTCCAACAACTGAGTGACAAAGGTCCCTGTTATACATCCCTTTTATGCCTATGCTGTGAAATCCATTATGAACAATCGCCTCTGCCTTTGAACAGCTTCCACTACAAGAGCATCAGTAAAGCAGCAAAGGGGATGGAGGAGGAGGCTGCTAAAACCTGAGGTACACCCAGGCATAAAAGAACCACACGAGCATTCAGCCTCCAGCAAAAGGAATTTCTGCTTGAAAAGTGTATTAGAAACAGCAGGGGGAAAAACTGGTAAACAACTTGGTTGGTTAACCAAAAATAAAAAGGAACTGTACTCTTTTAAACACTAACTTTCTTTTTCTTCTTTCTGTATTAACCTTTACTTGAAAAAAGCAGGCAATAAAAATTCCAGTATACTAACCCAGAACACAGACTATTTTCCCCTCTGAGAAAAGAAAGATTGGAACTGCCCAGTTCAAAAAAAAAAAGAAATCAAGAGCAGATACTTATATGCAAGTAAGAAAATGGTGGCAGACTTCATGTTTTCACACTCTCCTTCATAGAAAAAGAATTTAAAAGATTGCCTGAAATCAGTAAGAGGAAATTCTCTTTTGAAGATCACAGAATTTCTGAATCTCAAAGCTGCAGAGTATTACTGAGAACAAACTTGCCTCAGTATTCATGCTGAACATAAAACCTACAACAGACAGGATGAAACAGGTATTGATTGATGTAAATCTCCAGCACTGGGTGTAACTCAGACATTGGGATTTCTAAGTCTCTCACTAGTACCTTCAATAGCAGTAATCTTGGATGCACTGCTACAAAACTACCTATTAAATGCTGATGGAGCAGAGATCTTACTGGCTACTGTACATCTCATGGACTGTATCTGTAAAGATTCCAGGCAGTCCTTAAGGCCTGGGAAAAGAAGTGGATACGTGGTTAAAGAGGTGCATTCACAGCTGCAAAAATACATCATTTAACTCATTCTGAGCCTCTGCTAAACTAAACTTCTGGTATCCCCTTGAAACCTAATTATTTGCAGCAAGAAAACAGGAAAAAAGAAAAAAAAAAAGGGAAAGAAAAAAATCACCTGCTGCTTCAAATCCTTCCTACAAACTTCAATGGGACTACAGGAAAAATTATCTCTGCCTTCCAAAGACACTTTAGAGGCTCAGATAGCCTGCTCCCTCTCCCCTCCTCCAAACCAAAACAAAACAAAAGCAGGAATTGCACATTTTTATGTGTGGGTAAACAGTGCAAGGCCGGAGCATGGCAGCAGGAAGCAGGAGCAGTTCCGAGTCAGCAGAGCCCTCTGACCCCTCTCTCGCTGTCCCAAGCACTGGAACGGCTGCAGCTCAGTCACTCCCAGCTCTGCAAAGGCAATGAGCGCCTCATTCAAGGACTCTCGACACTTACACGGGCTAAATCTTCCAAATTTATTGTTCAACGTAGCTGGAACAACAGCAGTGGCTGCAGGACACTGATGCACAGGTTTCGCTCACACACTTCTGGGCAACAGGAAGGAAATTAGTCTGGGGTCTTGAAATGAGTTAAATTACAGTTCCATGGGCAGGGAAAGGGTCAACATTAGAGGGATTAACTCTAAAGTGACCTATATTACACTCTTATCAAGTTGGAACCCTGCAGCAAAATGAAACAGACTTGAGTGCTTGAGGTCACCTTCCTGGAAGAAAAACAAAAAGTAATGCTTCCAGGCAACAGGAAGCTAACAAAAACTACTTAAACTTCTTCCATATGCCCCTTCTGCACTGAACATGATAAAAAGGGGCAGAGGAATGATGCAGAAAATCAGAGGGTGGGAAAAGTCTTCAAGTCATATGCAAAAACGGAAATCTAATCCAGGAGAGTTTTGCCCGTTCAGCCATGGACTGCTGCAGAGCTGAAGAACATTTAAATGCATCCACAATTCACACTAACACAAGCGAATCAGACGTTCTCTATCAAAGCTCGTTGCCTTCAGCATCTGTTAATTACCTCTTCCATTCTGATTTTCACTTGACAGAAGTTGCATTCTAACACTGTACACCAGATTTCAGAAACTCCTCTCCATTTTCTTCTCCATCCATGAACCACTGGCACCACCACTGAGCTGCAGCTCCATGTTTCAAGCACTGTCAGAGCCAAGAGAATCAGTTTCGGTAGTTCTCCCGCTGCCTCTGAAACTTTTTTCTTCCACACACGATTCCCTGAGTCAACTCCCTCCAAGAACACATCCCTCTGATGTGCTGAAAGGTGCATGAACTGCTAAAATTTGCAAGGAAACGCTTGGAAAGTTACCACACACCTGTGTAATCACAGCTGTCTCTCCTGTGTCTGCTTTAATACAAATCCAGAAAAACAGATCAAGCCACACAAAGTTTTTTGTGCTTTTGGTTGTTTGATTATGTTTTTGTAGGCTTTTTTAAAAATAAAAGACCTAGCACTCAGAAGTCTGCTCAAATACAAGATTTGTATCCCAGCACCCGGAACACAATGGTGAACAAGCAAGAAACTCCTATTTTAGGAAGCTTACATGGTGGAAAGAACACAGAAATTATACAAGAATGGGATAGGGAACATAAAAATTTAAACCTACAAACCCAAGCTTGCAGGTTTTTAAACCGTTCAGCCCCTAAATAACCACTTTCTTCAACAGTTTTTCTTATTAGCCATCAAGCAGTGCCTGAATATGGAGAGCAGGATATAAGGAATGAAAGCTTTCAGAAAGATCTACTTGATCATCTCCACAGAAGTTCTTCCTCTCCTACACCCAAAAAAACCCTATTTAAAACCAGGAATCTCTCTGGATACCATTTTCCACTTAATCTCCCATTCTTTCAGCTTCGTGTCTTTGTAACAGACACAATAAACCACATTGATTGAACACTGGTAGAACACACAACTTTCAAGGCTTTTAAGTGGCATTATATACAAACCAAGAGATTCACCTGAAATTGCTAACAATCCACAAACTCTGCTCTTGCATTAATCATCTGCACCAGGCTCTAGGTTTGGGATTTTTCCCCAAACACTTAGAATTAAAAAGACAGCTTTTAGCACATAACTATCCTTCAAAAGTTAACATTCAGGGAGACAAGGATCACTGCAGTTCAGGTGCTAAATAAATGCATTCGAAATTGACTTCTAGAGTGTTTCTCCATTATTTCTGCTCTTCTTCCACACAAGAACTCTAAGTGATGCAGGAAGGATTCCTTTGTTGCAGTTTTTAAAATTCTGACCTCTAATTAAAACCTTTTCAAGAAATCAAGTCAATACGTCCATGTTTTCAGTGGTATTTGAAATTTAGAATCACACTAACACGAGATGAGAGGAAACACACATTTAGTCTGGAAATCACATCTGATGGAGCTAAAGATCAGTCATACCAGGAAATAGATCTGCAACAGGAATTCCAGTACTGGTGTGTCCTTTTTAAGTGCCTTTTGCCCACTTACTGGCATTTATCCAGAATGTGGAAACACACTTTATGCAATAATCTTTACATAAAATGTAAAGGTACAAAAGCCCAATTTAAGACAAATAAAACCACACGAGACTATTCAAATCTTGTATGTTTTTACAGAGATTTCATAGCAAAATTACAACCTATTTATAGTTAGCAATATTCTTCAAAACTGCACTTTGAGATGACAGAAGGCTCTCTGTTATAGGGAAAAGGACTTTGCCATAAATCATGAAAGATGTAAAATGAATGGGAGAAGCCTGTATTACGAATAAAGACCATACTACTACACACAGCAGTGCCTACTGGGGAAGAAAAAAAAAGATCATTTTGTTATACAAATGGCAAGAAATAAATTATTGATTCTTGAGTTACCCTCCTAGTGGAGAAAAAAAACAAAACCAAACCACCACATTCATAGATGCATTAAAAAAACAGAAGACAATTTCCTAAACCATCAAAGCCACCTCTTGTACTACTTAATCTCTAGAGAGCACTCCTGCTTTTCTCTCCTCCTATCATCCTCCCCAAAATATCTATTAGCTTGGTGGAGTTCATAATACTGAGATTCCCCATTCAACTATTACTCATGTAGTAAACAATCATATTACCAGAAAAAAAAGAAGCCTTTTCCACAACAGGTAACATACTCTGAAGCAAAGTCACATCACTAGATATCTTGGAAGAATTTTTAAAGCTATTCCAGCAAATTACACGTTCAAGACATGAGTGCTATTCTAAGAATATTCTTTTCTGGATGAAGTATTCCACTAGGCTACTAGTTGATTGCTGTGTCACAACACATGCTTAGTACCTTTAATAATACCCAAGGCTGAGGCCAAAAAAAGCTTAGAGCTTTTGACAAATAAGCACTATGTCATTTTCCTTTCATGTATACATTTTAACCTTCCTGCAAAATAAAAGGTCAACCAACACAAACATCAATCCCAGCCATGTTCCACGAAAACTGCATTTAAGACATAATAGCACAAAAGACAAATTAATTTCAGAACTGTTTTTCTCTTGTTGAGGTGCCTGTAGAGTTTTACAGTCCTGTGAGATGCTATTTTTCCAGCAACCAGTGTCTCTTCCCTTTTCGTTCTGTTAACAGGATCCCAGGTTTTAGGACCATTTAATTTCCTGCATGGATCAATCTCGAAGAACACACACACACATTCTGTACAGAATCTCAGCCACAAACCCTGCTTTAGAAACCCCAGCGCTGTGTTCCCCAGCCACATATCACACCACACAGGCAAAGGTGTTCCCACAACAGGGGCAGGGGAACAGCCTGATATCAGGGGTAACAAAAAAAGGGCCAGGTGGGGAATGGAAGTGGTGGAATTTTGGATGTGGACAACACCAGTGAGATAACAAACTGTTCCAAAAAACTGTGGAACATTTAATATTTTCTGGCCCAAATCCAGCTGCACTCCTGACCTTACCCAGGTTTAAGAGAACCAGAAGCGATAAAGGCAGATTAGCTTTGAGGAATGTGGGACTTTTCCAATTAATCTAGGAGGGGGAAAAAATACATCAAACAACCTAATGCCAAAGGAGTGTGAATTTTAAAGGGACACTGCAATACCACTTCACTCTTACACTAACGTTTGCATTAAATACTTCAATATGAATTCCCAAGTGTTTCTCTTTTCAAGTGAACTCTTTGTTTTAACGCCTTTCCTACAGCACTGCTCTTATCCCAGTGAAACTGCCAAAAACTGGGCTCCAGGCTGACACTGCCCCAGTGCCAGGGCCTGCAGGATACTCTCCTCCCAGAGCACTGGAACAGGACTGACTGCGAGACGGCTAACACAGAAACAACACAGCCAATACTGTTCCAGCCAGAAAACAACAAAAAAAAAATGGGAAATCAAAGAGAAGAGTCTACCCCTTGTCTCCAAAAAAGCGTCCTCAGAGCACAGGAGGTCTGGGAAGAGAATGGATGTGAGAACTGGCAATGTACAGCATACGCTTCAGAATTAGTCGCGGGGATTTGAGGAGAACGATTCTCTGTTACAGCTGCAATTCTCACTGTACTCCAAAATCAGGTTTACAACCGGAAAATGAAAAAAATATCAGATTTCTCCCAGAAGTGCAAAGGCTCCTCTGTGTGATCCAACTTCTGTGGCAGCACCGGGCCGACCACGAGCCGCGCCGAGGGGACACTCGCTCCCCTTCCCCGCTGCAGACGCCGGGGGCTGTCCCCGGGTTAAGGGACCGGAGCGCTGCCCCGATTCTCTTTGGATCACACGATCCCAGCGAGCGCAGTACCAGAACAAACCAAAAATAAACCCCCAAAGCCCACACACCTAAAAAAAGCCCCAAATCCTAAAGAGAAGAAACCTCAACCACTTCCACTGCGCTCCCGCTCCGGCTCCAAGAGGCAGCCACGGCTTTACGCGCTCGCCTGAGGAGGGGAAGGGGCAAAGCCAGGCGGTCCGGCTCCGGCAGCGGGGGGACACCTCCTCCTCCTCCCTTCCCTTTCCCTTTGTTTACTTTACGGACCGTCCCGCTCCACCTCGCCGCCTCCCGACACATCCGGTGGGACCGGCCGGGGCTGCGGGGCGGGCAGGGCGCAGGGGGCGGCCGGATCCCCCCGGGAGGGGGACGGGGCAGGCGGGGCACCAGATGACCTCTCCCCGCAGCCTCCTCCTCTCCCATCCCCTTCCCATTCTGCCTTCCCGGGGAGGGAAGCGGCTGTGCCCGGAGAGACCCCCAGCCCACCGCGCGGTGCCTCCTGCGCTCCGGTGTCCGCGGCAGCCCCTCCCCGGGGACACAGNGCGCTCGCCGCCGGCACTCACCGCGCTGCGGGCACGGCCGCCTCCGGGGCCGCGGCGAAGAGGAGAAGCCGCGGTGGAGGAGGAGGAGGACGAAGAGGAGGAGAAGGCTCCGGAGGGTCTGCGCGGGCAGTGCCGCCTCCCTCCTCCTCCCCTCCCTCCCTCCGGCCCTCCCTCCCCGCCCTCCCGGCGCGCTGCACCATGGGA